>JAADWZ010000022.1:0-119142 GCA_023336445.1 Pythium dissimile | reverse complement strand
TCTCAGGCGCTGGTGTCTCCGGGGCTGGAGTCTCAGGCGCTGGTGTCTCCGGGGCTGGAGTCTCAGGCGGCGATGGTGTTGGCTCTGGAGTGGCGGGAGCAGGTGTAGGTGGGTCGCTATCCATCTGTTTCAGTTCCCGGAGTCGAATCGGCTGCTGATGGTCCGCATCGAGTCGTGCATGACGCAGACGCAGCTGCTGGCGCGCGGATTCAACACTATCGAAGCGTTGCGTGGCCACGGCGACCAGGAACAAGAGCTGAATCAGGCGCTTGGTCGAGAGCATCGTCGGTTGGTTGTGACAGGCCGTTGACAGGGAGGTACGGGTGAGGTGGTTCGTGTATCTAACTGGCTGGTAGGAGGCAGATGTTGGAATGAGCGCTGCAGTCGATCGGCGAGCGGCCGAGTAAGATGGCGCTAGTGAACCCAAGAGCTCTCTGGTGTTGGACGTGCGTCGTTGCAGGCTCGGTTTCGTTCCTCGCGCATTCGATTCCGCCCCCGAGCACTTGGAAGAACGAGCCAGCACTGGGACGGGATGCCTAGTGCCGCACCGTCCCAACGAAGCCTTCTTCATTCCGCAATGGAAACCAGCAAACCTCTAGCGAAGCTCGACATTGCCTAAATGCACATCAACTGACCGTTTGCGCGGGCTGAGGTGGCCAGTGGTAGAGAGTCTTCGCTGCGTATTCTGGCCAATCGATCAGCCTTTGAGTACATTCAACGGGCGCTCAGTACGCAAGCAACGGATGGGATACTGGGCGCGTGAGTCAAATCGCGAGTCGTTTCGGCAGTCGTTTCGATGCTGGACTGACTCGAGAACGTTTCGATCATGTTGAAGCCAATAGCCATCTCGGGCCGTTTTGCGTGCCTTTTCAGGTTGGTGGCCAAGTCGTTCCTTGAGATCTGTGGACCACATGACGCCGAAGATGTTGTGAGACGGTTCATCATCCAGGAGAGAGTGAAGTATGCCCTTACCCACAGCTTCAGCTCCTTGGTCTTCTCCAAGATTTCTTCCAGTCGCTTGGATTGGACGACAGTCAGCGTTTATCCTACAAGTCGCGAGGTGCCTCACCACAGCCACGCGTAAAGGAGCCAACTATGTGACCGCGAAAGACGCAAAAAGACGGTGCCGCAAAAATGGCTGCAGTTCGCAGTGGTGAGCTTCTCGGAAACCATGGTGACTTACTCTTTGATTATTCTCACTCGCTCCGTGGGCTCGTGGTCGGTCACTGTGGTAGCGGCAGAACTGTGGCTTGTGGTGACGCATTATTGCCTCAAACACGTTCGGTTCACCGCTGACGCCTGAGGTGACGACGGTGTGCTTGTGACAATCGATCAATGGGAATAACAGCATCTTGATCGGACTTACACACTTCAAAGCTCACTTCTGTCGGCTTCGCTTGAGATCGTCTGGTCAACCTGCGCGCCAACGCCATGCTAAACGAATCCAAATCACAGATTTTTCACAAACCTCTCTGTTTTTTCTTCTTTTTCTTCTTCTTTCAATTACCTCTCTCCGCCATATACGACGACTTGGTGGCTTCTTTGTTATCTCCCTTTCAGTTCGAGCAACAGTCCTGGAGTGCGGCTCGTCGATCGACTGCCAGGTGGGCTTATTTGACATACTCCCATTTGTTGACCATCATCTTGGAGATGCACTGCAGCGCCTGCTTCTGTACTTCCGCGTTCTCGTGAGTCATGAGTTTCATCGCCACTTTCTTGGCCCCGAGCCGCTTCACAATGTGCTTGCCGTTCGGGTAGAAGCGCACAAACTCGCCCAAGTCGAACAGCGCGACAGACACGGTCTTTGGGTCTTCCGACTCCAAGAGATCGATCAACAGTCTACATCCACAAGTTTCGCTTAGACGCGATCATAGGGCGAAATGATGTGGAATAGTTGGTAGTCTGTGTACCGAATGAGCTCAAACTCCTTGTTCTCGAACGCCATGAAGTTCTCCTTCCAGAACTTGTCCGTGTGGAGCAAGCCCCAGTTGAGGCGGCCGCCTCGCAGCTCCTTCTCGTAGCGCTCCATCGTGCTGCGGAAATCGCGCATTTAGGTCAGTAAGAAATACAGACCCTGACACTCCACGCAAATAGTATGACGTACTTGAGTTCTTTATACTCGCGGATGAGCACGTCTCGGATGGCTTGAATGTTCTTTGTGATGTCTTCATCAGCCCACTTGCGCTCGCGCAAGTTGGTCAGCGTCTTCAGCAGCCCGCCATCAATCATATGCTCGTTGAAGTAGCCACTCAGCTTGCCAATGAGGTTCTGCAGTGCACGCCACGACGATCAATTTCGAGACAACACCAGTTTTTTTCACGATTTAGTGCACAAACCTGCAGAGTCTCCAACGCGACGCGCACGACTTTCTCTCGCGGAGCCGCAACGACCTGCTGAATGAGCACGTCGAGCGCGTTCGCCGTGACAAACTTGTCCATCGCGTCTTCACAAAACGACAGCGTCCAGAGAATGAACGTGAGCTGTTTTAAACATTCGGTACACCACGGATCCGTCAGCAAGTCATCACCACATCTTATTTGGGACTTGCTTGCTTCTTTCACTCACCTCGTACGAGAGCTGCGCGCGGCTCTGCGAATTCTTGAGCAAATCGACCACCCTGTCAATTAAATGCGTCAGTCAGACATCGTCCGTGGTCCACCACCACCACAGATTGACCACTGTGACCTACGGAAGGATGCCACCTTGCTTGACAAACACGATGCGCGACTTTTGGTGGCGCAGTAGCACCATCATCGAGTTGACCGCGGCGCGCGTGACGTTCGCGCGGTTCGGGTCGGTCGAGTTGGGCCCCAGCTTGAGCGCCTGCACCGCCCACTGCGCCAAGGCGTCAACGTCTTCGAAGCGAGGACGAACACTGCGCACCAAACACTCATCCTTTAGCTTTCCAATATACATTAGCAGTCAAATTGCGGCTAGAGGTCGGGTCGTACGTCAAGAACAGAGCGAGCAGATGGGCCGCCGCGTACTGCACATAGCCCGTGTCGTTGCGGATCATGCGAAGAAACGGCGCCGCGTCGAGCGCCTTGCCGTCCTCCACAAAGTACGCCACGCGCTTGCGCAGGCGCAGTCCGTCTACACAGATCAACCACAGCAGCACGCGCTAAGTGTGAGAGGACAGAACGCTCCGTCCGCAGGCGGGCAGATTCCAACGCACACGTACCGGGGAGCAGCTCCTGCATGCGCGCGAGCGTGTACTTAATCACCGTGGGCTCGGTCACATTCTTGACGAGCTTGAGCAGCGCGCTCGCCAGCACGCGGCCATTGTCCACTAAAAAGTCGTCCACGGCGTTGGCCTGTTCAGTTCAACAAAAAATAATTTAAAAGATTCTCCGGAACAAGAGCAGCCGCCACGCCACGCACGTTCACATCGTCGCCTGGCTTAGCGAGTGTTTCGATCTCCTTGAGCGCGGAGATCTCGAGCTTCTCGAGCGAGAAGCCGCCGGCACTGTCCCACCATAGAAATCGCCACAAATGAGGCAAAATGGATCAGTCACTATTCCAGTAGACTACCACCTTACCGCGTGTAGGTGGCCCAGTTGATGTCGCGGAAGCGGTGGAGCGCTTCCTCACGAGCCAGCACGACGTCGAGCGAGCTGCCGGCGCCGTTGACGGAGATGTTAATCGCCACGTGCGGGTTCTTGGGGTCCATTTCAGCCGGAAGGAGTCGCTTCAACTCGTCGTAGCTCAGCCTCCTCAGCGATGTTTGGGATGCGCACTAGCTGGATCGATAGCGAAGATAACCGAGTTTCCGATGGAGCTCGTCCTCGTTGCTGTCGATACGTAATTGTCGAGTAATCCGTGACTGCGCTGCGTGCTTGGAGGTGTCTGCTTAGGAACGTGCCTGCTTGTGGTGCGACGAACTTCTTCACGAAGAACGCTTTTTTGGATCCTCACTAAGCGCAACATGAACCAGATCGCAAGCGCAACATATTGAGCATGACCAACAGCAACGACAACATAACATTTTGCAAGGCAAAACAAAACTATACATGATTCCGGATATTCTGCGGGGCAAAGTATCGGATTGAGAGTGTATACCTGAGTCCGTCTGAAAAATAGAGCGGTTCCCTCCCCCTCGAACGGACCATGACGACGAGCGCATTGCGATTCTCGCGTATCCTGCTCCAGAGCCTCCACCGCAAGAACCCGTTCTCTACACACACTGCCACCATGAGCGCCAAGAAGATTCTGTTCGTGCTGGGCGGTCCGGGCGCCGGCAAGGGCACCCAGTGCGCCAAGCTCGTGGAACAGTACGGCTTTGTCCACCTCTCGGTGCGTGGTTTGTTTTCTGAAGCTCGGATGCGGGTTGATAACCACGCAAATCCTGAATCTCTGTGACGGTTCTTCCCCCCTTCTATCCAGGCGGGCGATCTGCTGCGCGAAGAGCGCCAGTCGGGCTCGGTCAACGGCGACCTCATCGACCGCATGATCAAGGAAGGCCAGATCGTGCCGGTCAAGATCACGCTCGGGCTGCTGCAGCAGGCCATGATCAAGAGCGGCAAGGAACTGTTCCTCATCGACGGGTTCCCGCGCAACTTTGACAACCTCCAGGGCTGGCAGCAGGAGATGCCGGACGATATGTTTAACGTGGAAGGCGTGCTGTTCTTCGACTGCCCGGAGAGCGTCATGGAGGAGCGTCTGCTCGAGCGCGGCAAGACGAGCGGCCGCACGGACGACAACGCCGAGGCCATCCGCAAGCGCTTTCACACTTACATCGGCTCGACGATGCCCGTGATCGACTACTACGCGAAGCTGGACAAGGTGTTCAAGGTGGACGCCACGCCGGGCCCTGACGAGGTCTTTGCGGCCACGCGCGCGTTCATCGATCCGATCGTCGGTGAACAATAGACATCACCACTACTAAGCATATCGCTACTGCGAGTGGTCTAGATAACAAATCGATTGAAAATGTGAATCAAGTGAGCCCGCTGCGTCGATGGCACTAGCCGTAACTCTGGTTATGATGAGCCCTTTTACTGTAGCAGTCTGAGCGCTTGAGTAGCGCACGGGACTCCCATTGGGAGTGGAGGAAGCGACGAGCTTCTGTTCTGGCTCATAAAGTTCGGCCGTCTTCATGGCTGCAGTCAGGCAAAGTTACGTCCACACACGGTGCAGATTTAGAAATTTTCACAAAAGAGGGTGGTTTGCACTCCTACTGTCTCCCAATTTCTGAGGCGGTCTCCAAAAGTAGGTGTATTCCTCAACCAGCTCCTCATTCAAATATCCCTGAAACGAGTGGCGGGATCTTGGGCGCTGGCCACGCCCGTCGCCACCATGAGCTTCGAGGAGAACATGACGGCGTTCTACATGGCGTTCGCCGAGCAAAAGCTGGATCAGATGTGCCAGTCGCTTGGCAACATGCGCCTGGAGGTGCAGAACGACAACGCGCAGTTGCGCGACCGCGCGGCCGCGGCGACGACACCTGAGGAGGACGCGCGTCACGCCGATGACGCCGCCGTGCGCGAAGAGGTGCGAACCAGAGGGCCAGACTACCATCGCTACTTGCACCTAGTTGTACTGAATAGATGGGTGGATGTAGATGCTGCAAGCGTGTGAAATGAAGGCCCAGTCGCTGCAGGAGCCCGTGCTGGCACAGCTCAAGGCCGCGTGCTCGCCGTCGGGACACGCCAGCGCCGACATCGACAGCGTGCTGAACCAGTTTTATCTCTGCGCCGAGCTGGGCTGCGCACCACTAGCCGCGCCGGCCTTCACAGGCTACATGTCGCGCACTTTCAAGACCCAGTCGCGCGCGGTTCTGGACCGCGTGAAGGCGTTCAAGCGCTCAGCGCCGACCAACGAAAATGGATACATCGAGCGGTGCGATTGAATGAATGACTGGTCATCTCAGCCTACGTTGTCGTTTTGGTTTGAATGCTCACTGATTGGACTGCTTGACTCTGGCAGAAATTTCTACGTGGAGGCCATGAGCGAGATCATGACCGGCGCCACCGATGTGATGAACGCGGTCGCCGACGTCGCGCCGGACGCGATCACGCTGCGCAGGATCCTGGCGCCGATCCACGAGATCTGCGGCGACGTGACACTGGAAATCGTCCAAATGTACGCCATCGACGCGCGCATGGCCGCGTGGGAGCGGCGAGCGCTCGACCAGGCGCGCCGCGATCCTCGCGAGGCTGCCGAGGTCGAGTCCGACGAGAGTTTGCAAATGGTCGACTTGTTTCTGGACGAGCTGTCGTTCATCATCCGAGTCATCATGGGCTACAGCTCGTTTGCCAAGACGATCTGCGAGGCGCTGGACAGCGGGGATGGCCGCAGTAGCTTCGGTGCCAAGATCCAGGAGCTCAACGGCGTGTATTTGATCTTGGAGCGGTTCTACATTTTCCAGTCGACCCACAAGGCCACCGAGATCGCCGAGGTGCAAGAACTGGAAACCGAGGTGTTCGTGTCCAGCATCGTCGAGGACGTGTCCTTCGTGCTCAACAAGTCGTTCTTCCGCGCGTGTCAATGGTACGGTGGCAGTGTCGACACGCCTTTTTTTGTTGTTGTTGTGGCTTCTTTTCCTACGATGGTGCTGACTGACGACGATATCGAACTATCGCAGTTCCAATTACCACACTGCGCTGTCCGTCGTGATCGCTCTCGAGGACGCGCTCGAGTCCACATACCTGCCATCAATCGTGAACCTGCCGAATCGCACGTTCGTGTTCCCGCAGTCGTCGACCGCCCCGGCACCCTCAACAGCTGCCAACGAAGGTGGCGACGACGATAACGACGATGAAAACGACAGCGGTGTCTCCTTTTCCGACATGTTGCTCGCAGCTGTGGACGACGACCTCACGCAGGATGTGCAGCAAGAATCCAAATTGATCATGGCCATCAACTCGGCGTTCATGAGCGGCGAGTTCGTCGAGTCGCTCGAGCACAAGATCGACGAGTTTTCCACGACCAGCTTCCCACAAGAAACCGCGATCACCGAGTGTCTGCCCAAGCCAATCAGCGAGCTGAAAGAGTCGTTTCGCTCGATCGTCGCGAACGAAGTGCAGGAGGTGCTCAAGAGCGGCATTTCCAAGCGCATGGAGCCGCTCGTCAACCGGCTCATGCTTGAGCGGATCGAGTATGAGCTCACTTCGGCCGAGTACGACGAGTTCGGACTGCACGGGTCCCCGCTCAACAAGCTGGTCGAGTATGAAGTCATGAAGAACAAAGTGCTGCGGCGGTACCAGACGGCGCTGTGCGCCTCGGCGTTCGAAGATCTCGTGGAATGTTTCGTGCAGGAGCTCACGAAATGGATCGAAGCGGCTCTCGTGCGGTTCCGGAAGACGTTCAACGACCTCGGCGCGCTGCAGCTCGAGCGCGAGGTGACGGACATGCTGGACCGAGTGTCGGAGCTGGTCCACACCAAGAGCCTGCGCTCGTCCTTCACGCGGTTGTTCCAGCTCGTGCTGATTGTCAACTTGATGCAGCCGGGCGAGATCATCGACTACGCCGACAGCATCTTGAATGACTTTACCATGCGAGAGGTCGAGTTGTTCCTGAGGATGCGGGTCGATTTCAAAGCGGAGGACGTGCGACGAGCGATGGCGGGGCTTCAGGCGGCCGCTTCTGCAAAGCGCTGAGCATCATAGAGTCAACAACGATCAACATACAACAACAAAATACAAGAGCAGCAAATAACTTAGAATCGCTTTATCCAAAGGCACCCGTTGGAAGCTGCGCCATGTGCTCATCGTCATCTTCCTCACTACCACTGCCACCTCCACTGCTCTGCGAGTCGTCGTCTCGCGCAGTACGTGAAGATTTGGAGCCGAAACGAGGCGCGTCCTCTTCGTCATTGTCGTCGTCGTCGTCGTCATCGATCGCATCATCGTCGTCCTCGTTGTCACTGCTGTTGAACTTGGTGAGCTTCTTCTTCGCCTTTGGCGGAGTCTTCTTCAGCACCTTCGATGATGCCTTCTTCTTCGTGGGTGTCGCCTTCTTTTTCGGCGTCGTCGCCTTCTTTTCGCCGAGCCCTGCCGTGTTCTTTGGCTTCGCTGGCGACCGACGCGGCGCCTTTGCCGGTTTCTTGTTGGGCTCGTCGCTTCCTTCGATCAGTTGCGCACCATAATCAGCGACCGCCTCTTTTTTCTTTGCCACCTTCCTCTTCGGTGTCGCAGCAGCAGCAACAGCAGCAGTGCTTTCACCGCTTGTTTCTTCGGATGTAGCCTTGACCACTTTCGGCTTCTTCGAGGGTCTGGAACCAGCAGTGGGTTTCAGCGTGGCCTCCTCGATTTTCCCAACTTTGGCCATCGGGGTCGCTTTTGCCTTTGGCTTCGAACGGCTAGCCATTGGCGCGGCGTCCTCGCTTTTGTCTGGCACTTGAACCTTGACTTTCTTCTTTAGCATCTCCACACTGTTCGCTGCTGGATTGGTGGACGAGCGGCTGGATGGCGCTTTGCGCTTGACTGTAGTCGCAGTCTTCGACGTTCTCGCAGACGCCCCGGCCGACGACGTCCGAGGCGAACTCCCTGTTCTTACCTTTGCTTTCTTTGAGGGCGTCACTATTTTCTTGTTTGCATTCGTCTTCTTCCGTTGCTCAAGCACCAGCGTGCGCAGCCGTGCCGTCCAGACCTGTGGAGAAATCAGCCACTCCATGTTAGGATACTCTTGGTCAAAATCTCCAAACGCACGGTCGATCGCTTGCATACCTGTTGCTCATCCGTGGACACCGACTCCCATTCTGACTGCAAACGTCGACGGATCTCGCGGCGCGATGCCTGAAACATAAGAAATCCAACCTGTGAGTCCTGACCAAAAGATGCAAAGCAGAATCGCCACACCAACCATTGGATATCGCTGCCGCATCGCCGCCTTGCTTTCTTCCATGTACAACATCATCCCATTCTCTGGCGCCCGCAGAAACTGCACCACAACCCAACCCAACCCTCGTCAGCATGGGAGTCGAAACGCGCCGTGCTCCACAGACCTCCGCCGTACCATATTCATGCGACGCGCGCGGATCTCCGCCAGCTTCTCCACCATCACACTGCACTCAGCATCCGTACAGAGTCAGCACACTCGTTTCCCCCGATGACTAAGAGGTTCATCGCCACGCACGTTTGGCGCTCATGCTCGAAACGTAGCTCCTCACACGCGGCCTCGTACGCGTCCGCGAGCGCCAGCGCATCTTCCTGGAGGACCTTGAACCGCGCTTTGAGCAGCGTATAGTGTTCTGCGGCTTGTTTCTGTTCCGTCGCGGACGCAGCGTCGCGCTCAGAGGCGGCGTCGGTGGCCGACGCCATCTCCTCTCGCCCGCACTGCAGTAATGACGCACGCTGTGCCGCTTTGGCGGCGGCGGGCAGGGTTTCTTCCCCTCAGCAGAAACGCACACAAAGAATATTGGCCAATCATGGTCATTTGAACGATACCTCCAGTTTGTACGGTCAAATACGGCCCAAAAATCTGTTTTCGGGAGAAAACAAATCCTTGTAATATACCGTCTTAACCCCTACAATCTCTAAATTACCGTAATGCTCAAGTCCTGCAGCCAACTAACCCCCCCCTCAAGGTTGTTACGGTTCGAAGGCTCGTCGCTCCCTGACGGCATTGAGATCGGGCACGGGCGACGCGACGAAGTCGGCGCTGAGCCGCACGATCGACGCACGGCGCTTGCTGAGGCTGCGCGACGACAGCGGCGTGAGCTCGCCAACGGCCTCGAGTGCCACCGAGAGCTCGGTCTCGTCAATCATCATCCCTGTCTTCTCGGTGGAAAAGTACGAGCCCAGCGCAGTGAACATGCCCGCGAGGATCGACGCGACCATGAGCGTGAGCACCCAGACCATGTAGCCGCCCGCGTCGATGACGTGACCCATGACGGCGCCCGAGAGCCCCGTCGCAAAGTATGCCACACAGGTCATGATGCCCGAGGCGCCGGCCGCGATGTCCTGCGGCAGATCGGACGGTACTGTGTAGCTGAGCAGCGTGTAGTTGCCCAGTAGAAACACGCTGCAGAAGAATACCAGCACGCCGAGCACTTCGACTGTGCACGTCGCACTGCAATAATACACTAGCCCGAGCGACACGGCCTGCAGCACAGCGAAGATGCAGATGGGCATGACGCGATCCGACTTGAAGAGCACGTCGCTCAGCCAGCCGCAGAGCAAGCCGCCGATGAAGCCGCCGATGGTCCACGCGCCGCCGATCACGGCCGTGTCAGCACTGGTCAGCGCATCCGCACGCACGGCATCAAAGAACGAAAGGAACCAGTTGAGGAACCCATCGCGCGCCCACGACAGGAAGAAGATCGCGGCGAGGTAGCCAACGAACGTGTAGTTGCGCAGCAACTGCTTCATCTGGTCGCTCTTGGAGAGCCCGTCGTGGTCGCGGGCGGCATTATTGATTGAGCGCGGCGCGACCATGAACCGCACTTTGGTGGATTCGTTCGGTGTATTCTTGACCCAGGACGCAATCGCCGCGGACATGGTGAGTAGAATTACGCCCGGGAGTACAAACACAAACTTCCACCCGAACGTGGCGATGATGCTGCTGCCCGTGCCGAGCGAGAGAAAGTAGCCGCTGGTCAACATGATGTTGAAGACCCCCGCGAAGATGCCGCGTTCGCTCGCCGAGTACCATGCAGCGTTGATCTTGACCACGGCACTCGTGCCAAAGCCCTGGACGAGCACGTTACCGGCGTAGAGCACGACGAACAGGAATTTCTCCGTCGCGGCGGGGACGTTCTCGAGGTGGAACAGCACACCAAGCAGCAAATTGCACAGCGCCGCGCCCACACACGCGAGCACCATGCCGTTCTTGCCGCCGATGCGGTCTGTGATCTGCCCCGTGAAAGGGCCTGTGACCGCGTACGACCAGGAGCCAGCCGACATGACCCAGCCCATGAACGACGACGAAAAGCCCAGCGGGTCGCGCACCGACGAGATGTTGCCCGCGGCGACATTATACCGCGCCATGTAGAACGCCGCGTAGGCGATGCCCATAGGGAACCAGTTCTGTAGGCGGCGCCAGCGGTACCGGCGCGAGTGGAGCGTTCGCGCCTCGCGGCTGAGCTCCACGTCGTAAGCGGCTCCGACTACTACAAAGACCACAATGGTCAGCGAGATGACCGCTTCTACCGACATACTTGGCGAGGTGGTGATTAGAGATCCGCTGAGAACACTCCGTGGTTGAGTGTGACCGTTGCGAGACCGCCCTATGCGCTGACGCAATCGCGCAATGGCCAAAGCGATTGCATGTTGTTTGAGCAGCTACGAGCGCGACCGTTCTTGAGTGGAGTGTTACGGTACTGTACTCGCGAGAAGAAAAAAAAAAGAACCCAGCGCGGTGGTTGACCAATCACCATTGAGAGCGGGAAGTGCAAACTCCACAAAACGCGTCGTAATGGAGGAGAGGAAGAGGAGACTCCTCATTCTGGTGTCACTTCCGGAGTAGCAATACAATACCGAAGGTTACCTTGTCCAAGATGATGTCCTGGTCTGGGTGCCGCACTACCTGCACGACATCATGATTCCAGGAGTCCCAGGAGTCGGGGGATCATTCTGAGTTTGGATAGTGTGGCCCACAACACAATGGTATAGCGTGGACTACATCGTCTGTTTTTTTGCAGAAGTTGGTGAAAGATCGAAATCGAGTGACTCGACGATAGCTATCGATACGGTCAACGTGAACATGAACAAGGGGCAGCTGCTCAAGCACCTGCAGCGCGTGGCCGCCGACGCGTCGCATCGCAAGAAGCTTAACGGCATCCACGTTCGTGTCATCGTGGAAGAGCTTCAGAATGTGTGGGCCAAGTCGCTCCAGGAGAACGGCTTTGCGTCGCTCAACGGCTTCGGCCGGTTCGACGTCCAGAAGGGCAAGGGCACCATCAAGTTTACACCGTCCAAGCACTGGACGGACAAGGTCTCCGGCGAAGTATCGTCGTCAGCGGCGCTCGATGGAGAGGATCGCGATGACATTAATGAGATTCAAGCCAACAACAGCGACGAGGAGAGCGACAGCGACGATGATAGCAAGCGCCGATAATTAACAAAATGATTTTCGATCCCTTTACGAGCGTGGTTTGTATTTCCATATATGCGGAGTGCAACAGATATCTAAGGCGTACGCGTCTGTAGTGCTCTACTACCATGCCAAGAAAGCTACTTGAAATTCTTCCACGTGCGCCAGAAGCCGACAATTGCTTCGGCAAAGCACAGCGTCTGAACGAGCGGCTCTGTGTTCGAACGACATGGCACAAAGTGAGACTATCCGACCACCGACAAAATACGGGGTTGAAATTACACGACGCACCTGGGATGAGCCCTTTTTCGAGGGACCAGTGCAAACAGGTTGGGAAGAAGCAGGCGTTGCGGAATTGCACAAAGTAGAGCTCCTTTCGTCGGCTGCGCACAGTCACCAGCTCCTGCTCTCGCTGCGAGAGACGACATGCCATCAAATCGTCAGTCCGCGTCGTTTATTCAATACTTTTGGTGCCTACCATTACGCACCTCTTCCGCCGGGATGTCCTTATCCGCCACAAGCTTCCTCTCTCTCATGGTGAGGTTGATAATTCTGCACCGCATCCACAATCAGCACCAGCATGCCGTCATAATCGAAGAGCAAGGAATCGTAGAGTTCATGATTCGTACCGAAGCTGGTTCGCATAGAGATCCAACGCAACGTAGGCCGTCCAAGCCCAGCACGACTGGTGCATGAACCAATTCGCGTCCATCTTGATCAACTTCGGCGCCCTAGATTCAACTCTTCGCGTCAGTCATCCACCAATTGGGCGAGAAGGGAGCTTTCACCAGTCACTCACATGTACCCAATGTACGAGATGTTCTCAAGTGGGTAGTACACGATCATCGAGTACGCCTGGAGTTTGACGATGCTCTGGATGCGCTTGTCGTCGTCGCCGTAGCACCACGAGCCGTTCTTCAGCGCGTCGTACGAGTCGAAAGTGCCAGTGAAGCGCGTGACGTAGCGCGCCATTGAGATGCTGGAGGAGAGCTGCTTGAGCCCCGTCGACACGTCCGAATCTCGTTTCGACGCTAGCACCATCAAGTGGCCGACCATGCCAGTGGTGTAGCTCACGGTCTTGGCGAACTTGTCGGCGCGCACCGTGCCGGCATTGTAGCGCACGAATTTCTCAATGTCCATGGTCGAAAAGTGGAGAGAATTCAGATGAGCTGCTGGGCTGGCTGCTTGGGGTTGGGACTCGTTCTGTCGCGAATATGTGCGCTTCTCGCCGTCCTACTGGTGGTGCGTCAGCCGCGGCCGTCCGCGCCTGCCAGCTTCAACAGTTGTTGACGTGGTCCGTTTTGCGCTGTCAACGTTGACGTCGTCACCTTCTCAGTTGGTGGAAACGAATACCAGCGAACACATTTGTAGATATCTGGTATCGAAGGTACCTACTCAAACCGGTTCTCTATCGGTTTCAATCAGTGGAGCGCCAAAAGGTGAAGATCACCAAGAGTCACCAGCTGGCCTCGAGTAACCCAGCTGGTTAGTGCGTTTCGTGGTGGGCCATTTTCGAATAAAGAACACGAAATCTCGTGTCACGCAGCTGTAGGCTGGACTCCGCTACCAGTGGAAAACACTGTGGGCATTCAGTTTGTTGGACAATCCAAGGGACTCGCTCGACATGCGTTTGTCGTATCCATCATGTTTGAGGGTCTGGTGAGCAAACCCTTAAACTTAGCCAAGTAGCCGTGGATGAGTTGGCATCTCCTCAGTGGCAGGTGCGCCTGCCAATCTCAGGGATGTGGTGGATGATATTTATTTCCAAGACCTTGTCAGCAAAGATCGTGTCCAAATTCTATCCAATAATTTATTCGAAATTAAAATTTTATCCAATCAATTTCCAGAATTTGGTCCCCGTGTCGTCACATTGTGGAACAGCCAGCCCAATCGTCACCATCGGGTTCTCATGAAGAAGTCTGGCTCTGGGTGGCTTCACCACAAACTCGATTCCGAGCTCTAGTCAATCCAGGAAGGGCGAGTTAGAGTTTAAACCGTTGCTTGGCTCGCGCCGCCCGCTGTGCCGCCTGTAGTCATTGGAAGGAGCGCTCCTCGAGTCCAGTTGCAGTTAGTCCACGGCCCTCCCCAAAGTGCCACACGAGAACGCACCACCAGTTGGCACTTCCAACTTCCAGACTTGACCAAATTCACCCGCATTTCGCCATCTGCCAAGCTGGACGTCAAGAATCCGGAAGAGGCAACGCCGTAAAAAAAAAGCGAGTGAACAAGAGGAAAAGAACGAAACGAGAACCCCATTGACCAAGGCGCCAGCCGCATCATTGGCGCTCAATCTGCAGTGACTCTTCGTCCACATCGCAACTCCACACCATCTCACGGCGGTTTATACGCTCGCTATCGAGTTGCCAATGTATCGCGACGGATACCTCGTGCGGCTCACCGGCCCAAGCTTCGACACTCCGGTGCGTTTTCTTTTGTGTTTCATCGCACGAGTTCCGCGTCTATACTGCACGAGAGCCTAACGATTTGCAATGCTGTAGGTACTCTACTTCTGTGTGTTTGGCGACGGCAAGCTGTCCATGTACTCGGAGAAAGGCGGCAAGCTCATTAGCGACCTGAGTCTCGCGGGGCGCGTGACCAAAGTGCGCGTGGAGAAGAATGTGCCGGGCAAGCTGCCGCACCGGTTTAGTCTCTCGGTGGCCGAGGTGATCCGCATCGAAGGCCGCAAGATGAAGCTCGCCGAGACGCGCCAGTTCGAATTCGCGGCGCCCAACAGCGACCTCATGAAGGAGTGGGCCAACACGCTCCACCTTTGGCGGCGCATGAACTGGAAAGACAACGTGACGTTTTTCGACGAGATCCCGCCGGTTTCCCACACGGAGGAGCGCGCGAAGCTCATGCTGCACGTCAAGATCCAACAGGAGGCCAAGCTGCGGAGATCGGTAGGCGCGGCGACGCTGATGAAGCTGCGTCATCCGATCAACACCATCATGAATGTGCAGCCGACGCCAACCATGAAAAAGCTCAAAGACCGCGTCATGAGCACGGCCACGCGCTCCTCGTCGTGCGCGACCACTTCGACGTCTACGTCGTCATAGACACGGTCAGCGTGGCAGTGTCGGTGTTGCGTGTGTGATGTGAAGCGTGTGCTCTGAGAAATGACTAGAGGCCGGCTCGCAAGCGAGAAGCTCGGCCACTGACGCATGTGAATTAATTATTTAGAAATACACCCCCGGAAGCTTGTGAGCACGAGAGTAGGCGTCTATCGGAATCTGACTGTCTAGAGTGCGTTGAAGGCGCTTTCGAAATTGAAGTCGCCTTCGTCGAAAGAAATCTCATTGCACTGGCGCCGGCTATTCCTCATCTGTTGAAGTACGTCCTTGCTATCAATGTTCATAACGGCCTCCAACCACGGGTGGGCGAGAGCGTCGTGTATCGACAGTCGCAGCGACACATCCATGCGGAGAAGGCCATTGATGAGGTCGACCGCGAGAGCCGACGGTTTCTTGATGGTCAACGGCTGGGCAGCCCAGAATTCAGTCATATTGCCGGACACAACGAGGTCATACCAAGAATCCCCGAGCTCGGCCGACTCATACGGAGGAAATCCCGTGAGCATGATGAAGAGTACGACACCGCACGCCCACACATCCACGGGCGGTCCGCGGAACGCCGCCGCACTATCGATCTCCGGGGCCATGTCGAGTTGCGTGCCTTCGACATCCGTGAGCCCAGTTTTAGTAACCTCGTCAGGTGGAAGGATAGACGCCAAGCCAAAGTCGCAGAGCTTGAGCACAAAGTCGTCGTCGAACAGAATGTTCTCGGGCTTGACGTCACGGTGGATGACGCCTGCGGCATGGCAGGCTTGGAGCCCGAGCATGAGCTGGTGGAGATACTACTGGCAGGTTGTCTCCGGTAGAGACCCGGTCTGGGCGATGAGGTCGAAGAGGTCGCCATTGCTGGCGTACTCCATAATGAGCATGACGTAAGCATGATGGCTCTTGCGGCCTGGCATGGAGCGCAGAAGCCGGAGCACATTCCTGTGGTTCACGAGTCGCATGGCATCACGCTCCTGGACGATTGACTGGACCTGGCAGTCCAAGTGGCGAAGGTCGAGGTCGCGCGAGCCATCGCGCTGGTCGAATGTGGGCAACTTCATCGCAACGTAACGCTGAGTACGGTTGTCGAGCACGAGTTGCACGCGGCCTTGCAAGCCGACGCCGAGCTCCTTGACCACTGTGTAGGCGAATTCCGCCTGGTGGAATAGTTCCAGGTCGTCGTCGTCGTGAGGAAGCGACTGATCGAAGTCGTTTTTCGTGGCTCGTGGCGAGAAACACGCCATGGTGATGTCGAGGATGGAGAATGATCTGGATGGAGGAACAAGTCTTGAAGAATGGAGTCTATCGTAGCTGGCTAAGTAGGTCGTGATTGGTCAGCTGGATGTATATACCGTACCGTAACGTTACTGGGAGAAGAATCCTGACGAGTGAATTTAACTTGGACAAAGATACGCACCGGGTTGTCTTTGCTTGGGTAGCGTGGTGTGCAGTATGGGTTTGAACGATACGGTAACAAAGAGGAGAGAACTGGGGTGGTCTCGTACACGTACCGGTACACCACACATCATAAAACAAGTGCAACACGCCAAACGACTTGATGCTCTGACGCTGCCCACATCAGGAGAACTTCTCATGATGTGGACAGACCAGAAGCACTGAAATAGAGTGAGGGACACCGTAAAAAAGAGTAGGCGAATGGCAGGTTGAAGCCATCGGAAGGCTACTTTTGTAGGGGGGGGCTTGAAATTACTGTTGCGAATGCTTGGTTTAGGACCAACAGAGCTGTGGCTATGGTACAGTGTGGATATGCTTCCTGCGGTGGAGTTCATGCGGCGAGGGGGTCTGCTGCGGAGCGCTGTCGTCGACGAGCCATCTCTTGGCACACACGCACCGAGTCGATGCGGACGATATCGCTCAGCCACGGGTGTGTGAGGATCTCGGGCACCGTAATGCGCATCATCGGGTTCGGACAGAGCATTCTGTTGATGAGGTCAATCGCGTTAGCGCTGGGCAACGCCAATTGCTTGGGCTGGGAGGCCCAGAAGACGTCCATGCGACCGCCCATGATGCAGTCGTACCAATAGTCGCCAGCCTTGGCGTCCTGGAAGGGTGGAAAGCTGGTGAGCAGGATGAACAGCACAACCCCACACGCCCAGACATCCACGGGGGTCGCTCGGTAGCTCTTCATCGCCTTGACTTCCGGCGCCATGTATAAGGGGGTGCCCGACATTTCTCGCAATATGATAGTGTCGGCGTGGTCACGGTCGGACGAGGTCATCGCCAGTCCGAAGTCGCAGATCTTGAGTGTGAAGTTTTCGTCAAAGAGAATGTTTTCCGGCTTGATGTCGCGGTGGACCACGCCGATCTCGTGGCAGGCCTGGACGCCGCGCATGAGCTGGTGGAAGTAAAACTTGGCCACTGGCGCGGGCAGCGCACCGGTTCGTGCGATCATATCAAAGAGATCGCCGTTGCTGGCAAACGCCGTGACCAACGCGACGTACGAGCGGCCATTCTTCATGCCCGGCACCATCCGCAGACACTCAATGACGTTCTCATGGCGCACGAGGCGGTGCGCCTGGCGCTCTTGCACAATCGACTTGACCTGGTGATCGAGCAGGCGGCCGTCAAACCGGTCGCTGGGTGACGCAGGGAACGCCGAGGGGAGCTTGACCGCCACAAGCTTGTTAAGATTCACGTCCAGCGCCAGCACGACGCGGCCTTGGAGGCCCGAGCCCAGCTCGCGGACCACATTGTAGGAAGTCTTCGGAGGCGAGCCGGGGTCGGGCGCGGGGGCGGGCGCGGGCGCCATGAGCGGCGCGCGCGATGGCGGCAACATGAGCATGCGCGCAGTGGACACGCAGACCATCATATCGGTGCGTCTGCTTGCAGAGGGTAGTGGGTGGCAAGTCAGTGAATGGGCCAGGGCATCGGTTCCGAGATGGTGCTGGCGTTCGAAGAAGCCACTGCTTGGGTCATCCGTGGGCGTCTACCGTGCCCATGGTCTAACTGTAAAGTGGAATCATCTCTCTGTGGGTGGATTGATGGATGGATGGTTCTCTTCTGGAAAGGATGGATGGATCACCTGCCGCGATTTCCCGCCAGCGTTCAGTTGAGCTGCTCCAGAATCTGAATCTGATTTTTTCGGATCAGCCCCAGTTGGTCAAAAAAACCTGATTTGTCATTTGTGTGAATCCACAAAGATAAATGAATTTAAAAAATCATTTATCTTGGTGGATTTTTGGCCGTCCAGATTGACAGGGGAATCCAGTGTGCATCATCCGGAGGTGTGACTTGAGGCGCTGAAAAAACAAACTTTGAAGTTGACAAGTTGGGTTGCGCTGCTGTCTCGCACGCTGGAGAAGACTCAGTTATCACCTAAGAACACGAAGATCTTCATCCAAATCATCACAATGTGGTTCGCTAGAGAGTTTGTTGCCAACACCGCGTGTTGGTGGAAAAAACTCTGCGGGAGAAGCCATCATTGACACTTTCAAATGGAATTGTAGCAACATTTTCATTTTCATGTAGGTGAACAGTCCACTGACTAATGGTGGCGTTAGGCGAACGATCTCTCTATCCCGTGTGGCGTGGTTCGGTGGCTTCCTCCATGCTCTCGACTCGCCGTAACATTGACAGATCGACTTGTTGTGGGATGGAGTGTCGATGGGAAAAGGTCGGGCACTGATCTGCCAACGGCATGTTGGTGGCACCAGCAGCAAATAACGTGGCCCTCACAGCATCGACCAGAAATAAAAGCGACAACCATCATCATTAACGGACCATAAAAAAGATCAAGCTCCGAACGGTCACTCCTCGTCACAGTGTCTGTTTGCTAGCCCTCATCGCGTCAAAGCTAAGCCTAAATTGCGGTCTAATATCCACCAATGGGGCACGACTTAGCGGCATGCGCGCGCGCCTGGCGGCTCCAGGATGGGTGCGTGGTGCACCATTGCTCGCCCGCCCTACGTCATTGACCGTAAAGTCCGCCCAAACGGAGCTTCGACTGGATCAGAATGCTGCGGCTGAGCGCTCCGTCATGTCGTCGCATTGCGGCCTCGCCGAGATGGCTCCACTCGACGCTACGCCATGTGACCAGCAGCGCAACCAGCGCCGACAACGCGCCGCCGGCCGCGCCGCCGCCGGCGCATTTCCAGGGCATCGCCTCGCAGACCAACGGCCTGCAACACGGGAGCACGCTCTACGGTGTCTCCAAGTACCAGCAGGGCGTCGCGCCCGCAGCCTATGAGATCCACAAGACGCACGAGCACGTGCTCACGCTCTGGCGCAAGCAGCAGGGTCAGCAGCTTCAGCCGCAAGGCAGCGAGGCCGAGCGTCCCGGCGTCGCCGCGATCCTCCGTTCCACCAGCGAGCGCACGGTCGACTTCCTGTCGGATCTGTTCTTGCCGCGCGACTTCCGCAAGTCGGTCACGCCGGATTACCTGCCGTACGCCAAGTGGTATTTTTGCGGAACGATCGCGTCGGCCGCGTCCGGCGTGCTCTCGATGCAGTCGCTGCTGTACGCGATCGGCCTGGGCGCCGGCTCGATCCCCACGGCCGCCGCGGTCAACTGGGTGCTCAAGGACGGTCTCGGCCAGTTCGGCGGTGTCATGTTTGCGAGTCTTGTCAACAACCGGTACGACGCTGACCCCAAGCGCTGGCGCGTGGCGTCGGCCGTGTCGCTGGATCTGGCCGGGCTCATGGAGATCTTCACCCCGCTCTTCCCGGCCTACTTTCTGCCCATGGCGTCGCTCGCTAACGTGTCCAAGAACGTGTCCTGGCTCAGCGCTAGCGCCACGCGCGCGGGCTTCCACAACTCGTTCGCGCTCCGTGAAAACCTCGCCGACATCACGGCCAAGGCTGGCTCTCAGGCCATCGCGTCGTCCATCATTGGCACCGGGCTCGGCATCGTCGTGTCGCAGTATACGGGCGCTGAGACCTGGAACGTCATGGGCGCGTTCCTGCTGCTCGCGGCCATGCATCAGTACAGCGTCTACAAAGCGCTGGCGTGTGTGTCGTTGCGGACGTTCAACTGCCAGCGCCTCCACCTCGTGCTCGACCACTTTTTGGCCCACGACGCGACCACAGTGCCCCACCAGGACGCCGTGGCCGAGCAGGAAAAGTTCATGAAGACGCTAATCACGGGCTACTTGTCGCTGTACGACAAGTCAGTCGTTGACGGCAACGCGTCGCTCGCGCAGATCACGCGTGACTCGCCGCAGGAGCTGCTCCGTCTCAAGCAATTCTTCGAGGGCGATCGCTACTTGCTGAACGTGGTGCGTGTCTTTTGTCCCGACAATCCTGTTTTCTTTAGATGTATCTCGTTGACGAATTGTTGTGTTGTAAATATGACAGAACCCGAATGGCAATGGCATGTACAGGATAGACCTCGCACTCGAAGAGACGGCTACCAGCAGTGACGCGCTCCACGCGCATCTCCACGCTGTGCTCATCCAGCGCCAGCTCGAACGACTGGAGTCCACCACCACCGACGACGAGGTGCTGCGCTCGATCTGCCGCGACTCGTACGCCGAGAGCAAATTGCTAGGTGGCGCCTTCCTCAAGCTGCTGGAGACGTCCGACTGGCACACGGAGAACCTGCTAGTGGAAGAGAAAGGTATGCGGTACAAGTGGCTTGTGGAATAGAGCTAGCTCTTCGATAGACCACCGACCCAGCCCATGTCGACAAATCACAGGAGCCGAGTGTGTGGTGAATAAATGCGTGCATTTGATAGACCAACACGCATCTACCCTCGATCTCTGTCTCCTACCTTTCTACTTGTCTTCCAAGTTGATGCTTGAGCCAAACCGGCCGTAGAGCGCCTTCTTGAGCACGGCTTGGCGCGCGTCCAGCTTGGCCTCCTCGGCCGTGAGCGCATCTACCTCTTTCTTGGACGCTTCGACCTGCTTCTCCAGGAATTCCTGCGCCGACTCCTCGGACGCCTCAACGAAGCTTTCGCCGATAAATAGCGCCACATTGTCGCCCATGCCCATCATGAGCTCCGTGTTGGCATCGTCCAGCGTATCCAGCTTGTCCTGACCATCACAACACTATTAGAGCACGCCATCTACCTCCACTATGGAGGAAGCTCAGAGCACCACCCCACCTGGAGTGCCTTCTTCTGGTCGCGAATGTCGTACAGACGCGCGTTGTTGCGGCCAAACTCGTTGATGCGCTGCTGGTCCTCCTTACGGACCTAGACATCCACGAACATATCAATCGACAGATGAGCAACCGCTTGTTTCTGTTTTATCTGCCCGCGGAAGTTGCAGCGCAGCACATCGCGTGGAAGGAGAGAAACGTACGTCGGCTTCGACCTCTTCGTGCTGGGACAACATGGTGATCCACTTGGTTCTCTGGTGTGGAAAAGCTCCACAAGGCAGGATGCACCACACCACCATTACACAATTTATGTTACAGTAGCAGAAGGGAAGTACATTCTCGTACAAGAGCCAACATGGCTACACTTGAACAGCTCCATTGTTTACGGCGGAAGTAAACTGCTTCGCGACGGCAGTGAACTTGTCTGGATCCGTGCGATACAAATCGATGCACTCGAGCGCAATCTCTCGTGGATGGCGCATCTTGCGTTTGTGTGCAACTACCGCGTTCACACGACTGAGCTGCGCGGTCGTCTCATCGTAAAACGCCGTCATGAGGTCGGCGTCGGGCTGTGCGAGAAGCTGGTCGAGTCGCTCGAGAAGTCCGCGCATGCGCCACTCGGGCTCCCACCGCTCCATGAAGCCAGCTACGGCCATGGATCCATTTAGAAGCTGAAGTATAAACAGGTGTAAGGAAACGACTAGAATCCAAGCCAAAAGGTAGCCTCATACCGGAACAAAATTTGGGTGGTAGATGCGGGTTCGGCAAGTGAGCATGGGCGCTTCGTACGGGTAGTCGCGACCGAATTTGAAGTGGAAGATGAAGGTCCCACCTTCGTACGGTGTTTCAGCGGGCCCTCGCACCTCCACAGTCCACTCCCATGCGTTTTCTGTCCGGCAAACCATCCAATATTTTGGCATGAAGTCTACTTTTCAGACGGATCAGGGAACACGCAGGTTTCATTACCTTTGACGGAATACGGAATGGAGCGCAGAGTGGGCTTGTTCGTCAGATCGACTAGCTCTCCGCGGATCGCTAGTACTAACTTGGAGTACTGGATAAACTCTGCCAGCTTATCGCTGTCGCCGCGACGAAACTCGCTCACGAGCTGGGCCAAACGACAGTGTTATTTACTCAGCTGGAGCTCGGTCCAGATCAAACGCAACGGAGGTACGTACGCGCACAAACTCGTGGAACTCCAGCTCGCCTGAGTGGTTCTCGTCGACTTTGTCAATCAGCCCTTGCACTTCCTCGAGCGACACGTCGATCCCCATCGACTTCATCAGCACCACGAGCTCCGTCGCCGCGATGCTTCCGTCACCACTCTCGTCAAAATCACAAAACTAGACAGATCACAGTCAGTTCAGGAAATTCTGTAGTGGCTGTGTCAATATGTGTTCACGGTACTAAATCCTCACCTGCTGCTGCATCTGCTCCAGCTCCTCCGTCGAGAACTCATGCTTGAGACTATCAGGCAGCGCCGCGATCCACGTCTCTCGACCAGCCACGCGCACTTTGTAGCGCATCGTACTTGTCTGCTCTGATGAAGAACGCCAAGCGATGAAAGGAATTAAATCGCGCTAAGAAGCCAATTTTGGATCAGCATATTCTGAAATCCCTTTTCTACTTTGAGTAGTTAGTGCGGTTGAGAATTTTCACTTGGTGGCTTTCAATTCCTTGATAAACTTGCGATACTTGATCGCCTCCGTGGCAAAACGGCGCAGCCCATGGTTCATATCTCCACCAACCTTGCGGATGGTTTTCTGTGGAGCGATAAAGTCATCACCCTCAACTTCGATGGTGAGCGTGGGGACAGTATAGTTGGTCGCACGGAACACACCGTCGTCAATGCAGCCGTACGCTGGATAGAGCTCCCCGCTGGTTTGTGAGACGTACTGAAAGCCGTCCTTCTTGGGCGACATGGCGCTTCGAACGGCATCACCAAGACGCTTCAACGCCGACCCGTACGGCTCTTCGGCTCCACCTTGGATATCACTAAACGGCCGCATCACCAAGCCCCCATAGGCGTGGACGTCCACAAACCCGATGAGCTCCGGAATGTTCATGAGGAACTTGAAAATGCCCTTGGATTCCGGCTCACTCAATGGAGCCTCGCCCGGGTTCGTCTCCCCCGAGAGGTCACTTGGGTCCAGATTGAAGAACTCTGCCGGTGGGAAATTGCGGTTGAGATCTACGCCTTCAAAGCCATTCCACGGGTGGCGGTTCGTGCGCCAGTAGCGGTCGACGTCCCACGAGTACTTGTACCCATCCACGTTCACGATGGGCACAAAGTACCAGTCGATCGACTCGAAGAGCTTGCGCGTCGTGCGGTCTCCGTTTCGCAACCCATCGAGCAGCGAGGCGAACGTAAAGTGGGTCGACGCACCGGCCTGCCACTCGCGCGCGTGCATCAGCGACTGCGTGTACACGGCCGTTTTCGGCTTGTGGGATGACAACGATAGCTTGTAAGCATGGATACTGCGGTTCTCGTATGTAGTCGACACGTTGTGGATCTTGGTCACAAACTGCGGGTGTTCCTCCGCCACCATGTCGAAAAACTCGTAGATCTGCTCAAATGGCCGAAAGCAGTCAAAGTAGGCGCTCTCCGTGTACGAGGCTTGGTCGGCCAACGTGAGCTGGTAGCCCTTGGTGGCGTAGAGACAGGACGCAACCGCCACGCGGTCGTGCGAGATGCGCATGTCCAGCTCAGGGTAAGAGGCCGCTTTGACCGAGACCGTGTGAGCGCCGGTGGAGCCCTTGCGGTGGTGGTTCTTCCCAGACACCAATTTGGCTTGAAGCTGGTGGATCGCGTCCTCAGTCGCGGCGATATCGGCGCGCAACTCACCCGAGTGACCTTCGTTGGCGTGACCAACGTGCCAAACGTCTAAACGCAGCTGCTTCTTCAGAGTAGGCGTGAGGATCTCGTCCAATGCCGCCTTGGGGCCAGTTACATGGAACACTTTCTTGGACGCTGCCACTTGAGCGATTGTCTGGGGCTCTGACGCAGCGAATGACTTGTGCTTGTGGCGGTGGACGCGTACTTTCACGTTAATGCTGTTAGACGCCTCCACATGGTGTGTGAGTGCCGCAACCAGCGCCGACGACGCGAGCAGCAGCGACAGCGATTGGGTCATGATTGCGCAGATGTGAGAATGCCGAACGTTTCCCGTGAGGTGAAGTGGCAGCAGAGTACCGTAGGAGACCAAACGAAAGTAAATCAGTTATGGCCGATTTCGACTGATTTTTTTGGGTGATGGACTGGCTATGTGCAAGTGAGTGGAACGTCAACGGTTTCTGGAGGTCGTGATTCACTCCTCATACTGCTGTAACAAGTTGTCCATGCTGTCCAGGAGAAATGCTCGCTCCGCTGCTGAGAGGGATACTAAATAATTGGACTCATGAACGAATCATTTTTTTCGACACTCATGATTGGACTGACCAACTGGACAAAACAGTGCATTGTGTCAACCGATGGCGACACAGATGCTGGATCGAGGCTACGTGAGATTGATGTTGAACGAGAACTGGCTGAAGCGCTTGCTCGACGTCTTCTTGTCTCGTGCACTTGGGTCCATCACAGCAGACGGTGGGCCTTCGTCAATGAACTCTGGATCGACGTACCGCGTGTCTGTTTCGCTCGCGAGCTTGGGCTTCCAGTACGCTGGAATCTCGCGACGCGCGAGCCGATCCCAATCGATTGTCCGGAAGAAACCGTTGTTCTTGATTTGCTCGACACCGCCCATACGTTCACTACCGAGCCGTCGAGATGGATCTTTGACCAGCAAGCCTTTAACTAGCTCAAGAGCTTCGCGAGGAAAGCTGCTTGGGAAAATGACGTCAGAGTAGGCAATCTTGCGCAGCATTTTGTGCTCGTTCTTGTCGTAAAATGGCGACTCGCCCACGAGCATTTCGTACTGAAACCACACACAATGGCGATCAGAGGATAAACCACCAAGATGACGATGCGATGAAAACTTACAATGACGACGCCGAGACTCCACCAATCGTACACCTTGCCGTAGCTTCGCGATCCATCTGCCATCTGTGCGAGAGCCTCGGGGGCAACGTATTCAGCCGTGCCTGAAAGCGTCTTGACGCCGTGACTGCTACCGTAAATGTGCTGCTTGGACAAACCAAAGTCAACGACACCGATGTGGCCGTCAGAGTCGATCATGACGTTGGATGGTTTCAGATCACGGTAGAGGATGTTCAGCTCGTGGAGATACGAAATCGCGAGAACGAGTTCGGCCGCGTACAGTTGAGTATCGCGCACGGGTAGCTGACCGCGCATGTTGAGATGGTAGAACAAATCCCCAGCGGCGTAGTACTTCATTCCGAGATACAGGCGCTCGTTCGTCTGAAACGCGAACATGAGACTGCAGATATACGGGTGTTGAATGCGCTGCAAGATCTGTCGCTCCTCCATCGCGTTTCGGATATCCGCCTTGTCCATGTTGGACTTTTTGATAATCTTCAGCGCAAAAATTCGACCGTCTTTCTTGAATCGAACGAGCATCACCGCTCCAAAGCTTCCCTTTCCAAGCACACTGACCATCTCGAAGTCGTGAATCGTCAGTCCTTCGGGCTCTTCGTGGATGGAGTAGCCAGACGCTTCAAGCGAGATACTGTCGACTGATGTACCACGGCGTGATCGCGAGGACGACAAGACAGCTGACTCCATCGCTGCGATAATAGCCTCTTCTTCTTCTTCTATAGACGCAGCAGCGGCGGCGGCGGCGGCAGCAGCGACAGCTGCTGGTGGCGCTGAATGTGGAATTGGCGACTCCAGTGGCTCGGAAAGCGAAGGGATAGGGATGATCAAGTCGCTCAACGGTCTTCGATGGTGATGCGTCTGGGCAGAAGCTGCTGCCGCCGCTGCGACGTGTGCCTGAGCAACGTCCGCTGGCATCGATGTCGCTGGCGGTGGCACTGGCGGGAGGAACACCTGCTGCTCAACCGGTTTGGGCTCCATCGCCGAGAGCGTCATAAAGTAATGCTCGAGGGCGACTTGGACACTACCGCCAGCGCCGTCCAAGAAATTAGCGAGACGATCTCGCGAGATTTCTTCACCGACGATCCCGACCATCTGATCAATTTTTGCGTCGATTTGTGTGATCTCGGTTGTGAACGATAGGCGCTGAGGCTAAGATTCAAAAGAGCAATAGTCAGAGTTATTTCTTCTTCCGCGTGTATTTCTTCCAGTACGCACCGAGAGAATTTCCTCTTCAATCATCGAAGCCGCTGGCGTGCCAATCACGTCAATACTCAGCTGCTGAAGATCGATCGCGTCTGTTGGCTTTTGCAGACTCGCCAGCGCATTCTCCGTGAGCTTGGCGTAGAAATAGAGCCGTTGGTGCGGCCTACACGTCACAGATGAGCATCAGCTATGGTTGTGGCCGCCATATGCAAACACACCAACGCTCACCATTTCACGCGATCGAGTCCGAGAAAGCATTGGTGCACGCTCGTGTTGTAGCTCGTGATCCCGACTGGTTTCTCTTCTTTCATCACAATCTCTTTGTCTTCCCACTTGTAACTCGTCAGGAAAAAGTAGTCGCCCGGGCGCAGGCTACGGCCCAGCGGAAGTCCACGAATCACATACTTGCACCTGTCGTCGTCCGCGGGCGACTTCCACTGGAGCATCTTGTGCAGCGAGCTCGCTTTGAGCCAGAGTCCGTTGCACTCGAGGGTCACGACGTCGCCGTTCATGAGGAACGGGCGCTGCATGGACTGCACCGAGGCCGGCGTGGGCCCACGGCCGGCCATCGTGCCGGTGGGCGCGCGCCAGCCGCGCTTGCGCAGCTTGATCGAGAGGAACTTTTCGTTGCTGGGCGTGATCATGTCGTAGGTGGCGACGCCGCGTGTGAGCGTCGCGTAGTAGGTGTCAGTCTTGCTGACCATGCCCTGTGTGTTGCGAGAGTGGAGCGTGAGTCCAAGTCCAGACTGGATTAGCGGCGTGGCGCCGCTGGATGGCGGCTGGTCTGGATGGGTCATCGCCGCTGCCGCCGCTGGCGCGGGATGTGGACCCATGGGCAGACGCTGCGCGCGCTCCTGCTCGGCCTCGTGGGACGCCACCTCCATGAAGTACCAGTTGAGCGCGGCCGTGACGTCGAAGCTGCAGGCATTTAGACACGTGAGGATGACCGACCGCGGCACGTGCTCTCCGAGGATTGTGCGCATGAGCTCGATCTCGGTCACATTCGCACTGCCGCCGCCGCTGCTGCTCGCAGAGAGCGTGGGTGACGCATGCGACGTGCTCATGGCGACGTCGATTGTCAGAAACTGGCGGTCACAGCGGGCTCCCGTACAGTATACGACGCGGCGATCTCGCGATCGCAGCTTCTTCCCCTCGTTCAGAGCAAAGCACACCTGTGTAGGCTCTGCTCTGCAAAAGTGTGCTCTGTTTCTCGTCTAAGTTCGCATGACCGAAATTAATCGTACTTAGGAATGATGGTCGGTATTTCCGAAATATTCAACCAATAGGTTTTGGCCATCTGAATAATAACTAATCATATTGCGGAATTTCGCCAAGTTCAACTGTGTTGGAGGAAGTTGGGGCGGCAACGTTCGGCTCTTCTGCACAAAGGGAAACAAGCGAAGCGGTGCGATCTCGCTGCATGGAAGTGGCGGAAGATACAGCGGTGGCTGACGAAAGACCGCGCTGTATCGTGTGTGTACATACTATTAGGTGATAGATATATGTCCGGCCGCCACCATAAGCGGCTGAGCACGCGCGGCGCGGACCGGCGGGCGTTCTCGCTCATGGTCCACGGCGCCGAGTTTGGCGCCGGCGAGGAACTCGTGCTCAATCCCGACTGCTTCCCGGACATCAAGGTAAGCGATAGGATCGTACAAGTAATTTAGGAATACCTGTCTGACGGATGGGGACGCAGGTGAATGATCTGGTGGAGATCAGTCAGCCCGAGCGCGACCATCACCGGCTGATTCTCCAGGTCATGACGCTCGGTGCAGTCCGCGGCAAGTTGCAGGTGCGGCGGGTTTCCTTTTTCTTTCTCCACAGCACTGACAGTGGCCAACATCACGAGAGAATGCGTATTCATTAGATCAGTATCCTGAAAGACGTCGCCGCGCAGTTCGGGCTCGATCCGTTCTACAGCGTGGTCGTCCAGAAGATTGATCCGCGAGAGGTCACGGTCGATTTCATGGAGGTGACATTCCGAGACCAGTTCGTGTCGCGCGCCGACATTTGGCGCGTCAAAGTGGCGATGTTGGGAAAGTGTGTGTACATCGGCAAGCACGTCGAGGCGCTCGGTGTTCGATCTCAAGTGGAGGCACTGCTCGCGGACAACCAAAGCGTCATGTGCGGTGTCGTCGGATCGGATACAAAGCTTATTGTGCGCTCCCGATCAAGCCGTCTCATCTGGCTCGTGCAAATGAGCACAGAAATGTGGGAGTTTGCACCAGATGGAGAACTTTACTACGAAAAAATGCTTAACCGACTGCTGAAAGTGCTCATCGCCAAGTGGACCGAGTGCTCTGTGAGCCACTCGGTCACCATCATCGCATTTTCAAGAAGCTACTACGACAAGAATCAATTCCCTGATGGGTACGATCCATATTCTCCACTGTTCCGGAATCCCGTCCACCAAGGCTTTGGACCAGGATGCTCGACTGTGGATTCAGCTTCCGGATACGGCCCTGGCGTTCGTGTGGAATCGGGAACTGGACGATACTATGAGGATTTCTACAAGATTCTCCTCATGAACTACACCGGTCCAGATTGGAACCACTTGGTGGACATTCTCAAACGAGAATTCGTTCAGTATCATCGGCTTCACCGATGGCGCACGCCCAACGACTTCATTCCAGCTGAATACGAAATCTGCACTGTGAAGAAGAGCGACGCTGAAGCTAACGATTTCGGTCCAGCCGGTGAGAAAGCGTACGCCTCCGAAGTTTACGTCAAGTGGAAATCCTTGCCGTACGGTGTGCCATCACGAGCAGTCGATGGCAACATTCTCGAAGCTATCAACGTCACTTTAAATATTTTCGACAAGCACTTCATGGATCGCGACTTGAATCGGACCGGACAGAGCATCGTGATGGTCACTGCCGGAAGCAGTGTTTTCCGCGTCGATCAGCACTTGGTGGACGTCACTAAGCAGCGGATGATGGACAACGGAGTCGGTATGGACATGATTTCGCTGGCGACACCCCCGCTCCACGTCGTTCCCTTATTCATTTGTAGCGCAAATGTTCACAACCAGCCATCTAGCCCAACAGAAAGTTCTCTCACGGGCGCTCGGACGAGTTTCAGGATATCAATGACGCGGTCCCCAAGCAGCGTGTTACTTCACTCTTCGCAGCCCGATGCATCTTCAACTGCGGATATCTCCAGTGAGAAGGTCGATTGTGCCGATGAAAAGACCACGAGAGAGTCCTACATGGTGCCGCACTGGGTGAACATCACATTCCTCGAATTTGACTGCGAGTGTACGACACACCTCTTCTCGAACAGTCAGACCTCATCTCGTGTCAGCAGCAAGAAGCTCATGGCACATCGATTGCGCACATGCGAGTGCCAAGCACGCCTAAACAAAAAGTTCTCTCCTCTTCCGCCATTCAGGATGTTCGACTTGACTGCGCCAACGGAGAATATCCTGTTTCCAGTTGCTCTCGCTAACATGATGAAGAGTGCCTGTCCTCTGAGCGAAGAGTCTAATCGCTCGATCAGAAGCACTCACCGAAGCACCCATGCATTGCCTGTCGAACACGATACCCTCCGATGGACGCTCTCAAATCCCAGGGATACGATCGTCACGAATTCTTCCGCCGTAGTCTCCGATCGATGGCATTTGTGCAAGTCTCCAGATTTTTCGATGGCACGGTCACCCCGGCTTCATAATTTTGCCGGCCCTGGTTTCAGCGCGAGCTTGATGGCGCGCGAGACCTTGGAAGAGTATGATGCAGATGTGTTCTCCCCTACAAAGTGGAAGCCAAGCGATGATGACGAAATAGGGCTCGATGACGGCTACATGTCACCATCCTTTGGTGACGACACGGATTTTTCCAGCATCAGCCTCACAGGCGACATGCTGAGTCTTCTTAACAGCCAGGTCAACAACCGTTGGAAATCGGCCAGCTCGCATGCAGCGGTTGGCAGCTCAAGTTTGGTACATTCGATTCTTTCACCCCGCAACTCGATTCCTCAAAGCAAGTCCAGCTTGATACTTAATCGTCCGGGTATTTTACAGGACCCCCTTCCGATGAGAAGAGACTCCTCGTCGCACAGCTTGATCGGGCTTAACCACGCCAACGCAAGGTCATCTCACACTAACACAAGACCCGAGGAACATGCTACACGATCAACAATGTCTCGTATACTTGGATCGAAGAAATCGCCCCCTCTCGCGCCAACTGTTCCGCCTGGTCGGGCGATGCCATCAGCTCCGACTGATATCATCCGACGGAATGCATCTAAAGCCAACGAACTCGACGCTCAAGGACGACAAATGGCAAAAACTGACGATGCGATCGACACGAAGAAATCAGGGACTGGAAACGAAGACACTTCTCTGCTTTCTCGGAGTCTCAAGTTGCACGATCGACTAAATCGATCGCCAACCATTCAAACGCCAACAGCATCTGCACTCGTGCCTTCTCCGATGGAGTTGAGTGAATCGTACAAGAAACCCTACTTCATTGGAAGCGGCGTGCCACCGAGGATACGACGCAGTGACTCAGACCAGACTAGTACAACACCGGTCGTTGGAAGCTTTCATCCAAGTGCCACAGATGTCATGGCCGTGATTGGACACCAGCCATTTCTGCACGAAGTAAACCCCTTCAAATACTCCAACGAAACCTTAGAGTCCACGGCTGCACGATTAACAAGTGACCGTCGAAGATGGAGTCATCTCTTTCCAGTGCTCAAACAGTCGGCAGCCGGCTCAATCCTCGCTGCTGGCGAAGTCAAGCAAACACTCACAGGCCCCAACTGGAAATCGCTCACCTCGCCAGCTATTTTGCCTCTGACGACGGACTACCAGCCGTCGCCCAAGGAGCTCCACACGAGTTACACCGAGTCGTTCTACACTCTGACTCTTCCGTCTACCGATGGAGACTTGTTTCCGAAGTACAAAAGCCACGACGAGCTGCTTGTCGAGATGATTTGTCAGCGGTTAGCAAGTGACTTCCAGTTGGTTGAGCACGAAGCAACTGACGTGAACATACTGCGAAGGCGTGGACTTGGAGGATTGACGCATAGAGGCCCAAGCAGTGATACGCGTGGGTCAAGCAGCAGCACAAAAACATACAACCTCAGCATGGGACACCGAATCCACCAGATAATCTACGATGCCGACCTTCAGGCGATCGAAGTGAAGCGATATGTCGATCGAGCTTCTCAAGGCCAACACAACGAGCCGTACGTCTACCAGTATTCGCTGTGGGTGGATGAAACGCAATCGTTTCACCCTCTGCAGCAGAATTTTTACCAGTATCCCATGCCTGAAGACAACTGGAACTCCCTGGACCACTTACTGTGCGGCTATCACGACGAGTTGTCCGAGTCGATCAAATACCGGCGGATCCGTTTTGCAGTGTTGCCTCCTTCAAGTGTGACAACAGGAACACGAGCTGACGAAGAAGCTTACGCTGGACGCTTCACCAAATTTGTGGAGTACCTCCAAACGCGGGTGGCATCGGAACACGGCGCTCAAGAGATAATTCGCATCAAGGTGTCGTTAGATCCACTTCCTTCACCAAACCTCCGCCAACAAGTTAGTACTCTCAGCTACAAAATGTCGTGTGAGTCCATGGCTTCGTATACACGACTCAAGAGTGAAGATCAACGCAACGAGTGGCTGATGATGCACGTCGAGGACACGATGCAAGTCAAGAAGAGCTATCACTTTGAAGTGTGCTGGCTCGCGTGCAGTGGCATCATCATCGACGATTTCATTTCGACGATTCGAAGGAAGGCGAAACAAGCTGGTCTGGAGATGAAGCGTATCCCTGAGTACACGAGCGTCTCGTTCCTGCAGATCCACCCACTCATCGCACCGATTTTCCTGCCCATATCGCTCGAGGTCATGCAGGAGAGTGAGCAGGAGAAAGCAATCGTTGATGTGCTCGTCAATCAGCTGGACTTCGTGTTTGATGATGAGAAACTGGCGGATTCGAGAGGTATTGGATATGGCCTCGGACTTGGCAAGGAGGACAAACCAACGGGTATGAACGGCATATCACGGGCGACGTCGTGGTCTCAGCGTCGTGTCAAATCAAGAGAGGAAACTGAGGCTCTTTTGGTGGAGAAATGGCGCAAGCGCGGATACAAGCAGTACACGCATCGCCACGCACCAGTGTTTCTTCGCCTGATCCACAACGGCATTGTGTGGATCCCCAGCTATGATTACGATCAGGTCAGTACGCCACAACAGGTTCACGACTTGTTCATAAAAATTTGCAGCGTCATCGAAGCGAGCGCAGCGCTCCACGATCCCACCACTACCGCCTGTGGCAGCGAAGAAGCATAGAACTTGGGATGTGTTCAGGTGGGTACAGAGAAAGTTGTAAATCTAGTGTATCATGCGGTATTGTGCTTTTCATTCTTTTTGGCAATTCGGAGTTGTCTGACTCCGGATGTTGCTCATATTTGTAGATATCTCTCAGTTTATCCCATATCTGGGTCCGAATTATTTATATCTGGGCAGAAATAGAGTTGTATGGTGTAGCCTGAGCACAAACCAGTGGATGCGCTACGATTTGACAAATCCGACCTGAGCGACTATCTCCACTCAGATATGGTCGTTTGAGTCAGCCAAACTGAGTCCGGAATGCGGTTCCTGTCTTGAGATGAGTGGAGCCACAAAGGCGAGCAGATGGCGGAAGATTGGATTAGTAGTAGCCTAACCCTACATCGTTCCGATTTACCTGATTTCGAGGTCCGATAACGTACGCTAATTCGGAGGACAAAACAGCTGAAAAGCACAATAACGACTCGGCAATCACTTTCTAGCGCCCTTCCGCTTTACAGCAGCGCTGAGATCCACGTCTTCGTCCGAATCACTCGACATCGCCGCCTTCTTCCCAGCTTTCTTCGCAGGCTTCTTTTTGGTCACCACGGGCGTCGGCGTCGACGCCACTGTCTTCGTCTCCGGTGCGCCACCTGTGAATTCACTCTGCACCACAACGCTCTCTTCCTCACTATCGCTATCCACGGGCTTGGTCTTCTTGGCAATCTTGGTAACAACCGTCGTCGCCGTCTTCGTGGCTGGTACTGCTGACGTGGCCGGCGCGTTGCTGGGCTTGGCCTCGGTCGCGCCGGCGACCAGCTCGCGCATGTTAAAGCCAGCAGCAAGTTTTCGGAACTCTTCCCTGGCGGCGTCGTTACTCATCTCAAAGCCGCTCGACGCTGGTGCGTCAGCGACCACAGCGGCCTGCTCCAGTGATTCGAGCAGCTGCGCCATGGACGACACCTTGGCGTCAGTCTCGGCCTGTGTGGGGTCGTCTCGCAGCGCGATGGGAGCGTGGAGCGTCTTGAAATCGGTCGTCATGCCGAGATCCACTTCGGTCCGATGCTGCTTGAACTGCGCGCTCGTGATCGACGACTCGTCGGCAAACTCGCGGCCACGTAGAATAGCGCGGCGCTTGTCGGTGGCTTCTTTGTCGGCCTTCTCGGCCTCTTCCTTGAGAAACTCGGTCAATTCAGCGACGCGCGCCGCCGCGATATTGGCGCAGTGCAGCACGTCGTCGGTGGAGACCGCGGCTCCGCCGATCTTGTGGACCGCGCACAGCTCGCGAAACGAGTTGAACGTGAAAGTCATGGAGCCGTCCGTGATGCGCTCCTCGCGATCGGTCGGGTCCATGAAAATCACCACCGTGTCCTCTTCGTCTTTGTCGTCATCTCCACTCGCGTGTGTGCTTTGGATGAAGCAGAACGAAATTGAGATCGGGATGTGGTGGAGACTCAGCGGCACCGCTGCGTGGTCGTCGATCTTGTACACGGTCGTCTGGCCGCCTTGCACCGAGACCTCGGGCCGGCGGTAGTGCATCATGGCCGCGATGGCCGCGAGCGACACGCAGTCAATGAGGTTACCACCGTGGTCCACCACGTGGATGTCGCACGTGATCGCCCACACTTTTTCGCCGGCGACGATCGCCAGCGCCTCCGTGTCCAGCGCGCGACACTCGCGGATGCCGCGGTCCACGATGCGTGCGAGCTCCACCGCCAGCGGCGTTGGGCGTCCGACTTCGAAGTTCTGAGACGCCATGGGCGACAGCTCCACGTTGAATTGGAGAAACCCCTCAGTCGGCCGGTCAGGAAACGGCGGCACGATCTCGCCGTGGACGTTCGCGATCACACTACACATCCACGCAAAGTTAGGACCATTGCGGCGACTGGATTCTATATAAACGTAGGCGTGAATACCGAGTGTGCCCGAGCTGCACCTCGGCTTGGCTTTGGGCGTCCGAGCGTCGGAACTGGACGCGGATCTGTGAAGAGATCGACACAACAAATGAGCATATTGAGCGCGTTTCGGGATCGCTAGAAGCCGCAATTTCCACGCACTTTGCGCTGCTGCATGAGCTCGCGACCGTCTGCGCGGATATGGGGCTTGTCGTGGATGCTGCTGAAGAGGAACGCGCGCTCATTCTCGCTCAGGAAGTCGTGCTCTTCGCGGATCGCCATGGTCGGTGTGCCTTCGGGTCTTTGGCTTGCTGAATTGGACTGGGACGGTTGGGTGTCGAGATTCTTCGACTAGGTACGAAAATGCTAATCCCTCGGCTGAGTGACTCCTCTGCATTATGGGTACATCCCTGTCAAAGTGATAGTATCGGTTAGATCGTATTCTACAGGTCTGCGATGATATTCGGATTATCTCCAGCTGTGATTACGCGCAACACGACCATCTGGACCGCAATCACACGAGCAAGCAGTTCATCTACGAACGTGCGTCAAGGATGCTCAAGCATTGGACGAACCAAACTGGGAGACCGGGAGACCGAAACCTCGGTCTCCCTAATTTCTGGAAAGTCTCCCCTATTTCGTACCTATCTGAAGGGAGACCTGTCGAAGATTCCCTTCGTCCAAGTGCGATTCAATTATCTGAAGTTTTGTATGACTCAGGAGACCCGTGGGTTCGCTTGCCTAACCCACCTGAAAGTCTCCGTTCAAATTAACCGAACTACTGAAATGTGGCAGTTGGACCGTCTGACGCAAAGTTCGTCCAATACTTGAGGATCTTATCTGCTGGGAAGAGAGAGAGAGAGAGAGGTCACTTGTTTGTCTCGTATCGCCTGTTCGCTTTCGCCACACACCAAGGGGTACTATTTAGTTCATTTCAGAAGTGATCCCGCCGCTGGGAATGGTGGCGGCGCCCGAGACCACGAACTCGCAGCCGATGACGGACCATTCGGATGCGTCGCCTTCCAAGGCGCAAGCCACGCGCCCCAGCGACCAGGAGCTGTTCAAGTATTCCGTGCCGGACTACTGGGAGGGCAGTCGCCTGCCGCAGTGGCTGCAAGCGGTCGTCACGAACGCGTTCGTGTTTACGGTCTCGCACTACAACCTGTGGCTGCTGCCGGCGTTGGCGCTGGGGTATTATGTCGCGACCCACGGCGCACTGTGGGCGGTGGTGATCGCGGTGGTCGCCTATCTGCCGTCATTTCTGGACGGATCGCAGTCGACGGCGCACGGGCGGCAGTGGGATGCGTTCCGCAGCGCGCGCGTGTGGAACCTCGTGGCGGGCAGCTATTTGAAGATCAAAATGATCCGCGAAGCGCCACTCGACAGTGCCAAGAAGTACATTTTCGCGTACCATCCGCACGGGATTCTTGTGCTCTCGCGCTTCGCCATCTCGGGCGGCAATTGGGAGAAGATGTTCCCGAACCTCGACTTTCGATGTGAGTGCACGTTCTGTGTCTTTGCTTGCTCTACCCTGGGACTATGACCTCTGCGTCTTTAGTTCTCGGAGCATCCGCTATGTTTTCGGTTCCACTTGCACGTGAAGCGTGTCTATGGTAAGCGAACTACATGCACGCACGGCGCTCGGTTTCGTTGGGTATCTGGCTCATCGGAATTTGACCTACGAATTGCCAGGCTGGGTGGCGTGGATGCCTCGCGGTCGACCGCGGAACGAGTGCTCTGCTCGGGGAAGAGCATCACCGTGTATCCTGGCGGCGTACCGGAGATTTTCCTTGTTGATCCAACGTCCAAGGACAATGCGATTGTATTGAACAAGCGCCTGGGCTTTATTAAGCTCGCGCTGCGCAACGGCGCCGACCTCGTGCCCGTGTTTGTGTTTGGCGAAAAGTGGCTCTACAACGTCTACAGCCCGCCTCAGTGGCTCACGTCGCTCATCTGGAAGACCGTGCGCGTGCCGTTTATCTTCTTCTGGGGCCGACTCCTCTGGATGCCGTTGCCCGCGACGAAGAAGCCGTTCGGCGTCGTGTATGGGAAGCCCATCGCGGTCAAGCGCACGGAGAATCCGACCGACGACCAAGTGCTGGCGCTCCACAAGACGTACACGCGGGAGGTCGAGCGACTCTTTGAACAGTACAAGGCGGCGTACGGGTACGACCAGGACGAGCGGCTCGTGGTGTCGTAAACCTTACCAAGAGTTACATTGCCGCGTCCTGTGTGTCGTCTATGGGTCGAACCGAATCAAATGGCCTTCGCTTTTCGCCGATGTCAATAATTGACCGCATCATTTTTAAAGAGAGACCATAGGGACTCTTACAATATAAGTGGTCTTCCATCCAAATTTTGTCCACGGGAAACCACTTCAGCGGACTACTGTATTGACGCGACCACATTATGCCAAGAGGCTTATTCAGTTCAGCGAAATGCGAACTGGTCAGCCAATCATTTTCATTCTTGAAGTTTATTGTGTGATGGCATGATGGAACCTTCGCTGTTGAAGCGACGCGGCCGCTGTGCGTGGATCCGTTCTCTGGCTCATTCCACAAAATCCGTCAACGGAACAGTTCAATGCGCGCGCTCACCGAGACTGGCTCGGTTACGCCGTCGAATGTGACCAAGTCCTCCAACGAGAGCAGAGACCCCGTTGTTCTCCCCCATGGCGATACCAAATTCGTTGAACATTCTCCGCCAGACTACTGGCAGAACAGCCGTCTGCCCGTCCGGATCCAGAGACTGCTCACCAACCTCTTTGTGTTCGTCATCGTCCACTACACATTCTGGTTCGTGCCCGCGCTCGCCTTGGTTGTGTGGCTCGCGCTTCGAGGCTACGCGTTCGTCGCCGTCGCGTCTATTGCCCTTTATCTGCCGTCGTTTGTAGACGGCGCGCACTTGACGGGCGACGGCAAACAGTGGGAATGGTTCCGCCAGCTGCGTGTATGGAATTTGATCCCAGCCAACTATCTGCACATGAAAATGTTACGAGAGGCACCGTTGGACGACACGGTGAACAAGAAATACGTGTTTGCATTCCATCCGCACGGCCTCCTCGTCATGTCGCGGTTCGCGCTCTTTGGTGGCAACTGGGAGAAACTGTTCCCGAACGTGGCGTTCCGATGTGAGCCTGATCCCATCGGTTGTTCTGGGGATCTCCACGAGGTCTAACCGTTGATTTTGGTTCTAGTTCTCGGCGCCTCGTCTATCTTCTCAGTTCCTTTGTGCCGCGACGCGAGCTTGTGGTACGCCGGATCTGTTCCAGATCAATGAAGTGGAACTCAACATTGCTGCCATCCCTTTGATCTGTGCAGGCTTGGCGCCGTCGACGCCTCGAGGGCAACTGCAGACCGTGTGCTCCGGTCGGGTAAGAGCATCGCTGTGTACCCTGGCGGCATCCGAGAGATGTTCTGTGTCGACCCCAACGCCAAAGAGAACGTTCTCGTGCTCAAGAACCGTTCTGGCTTTGTCAAACTCGCGATGCAACATGGAGCTGAGCTTGTCCCCGTGGTAGTGTTCAACGAGCACACACTCTACAGCGTTTGGCGTCCACGCCCAGAGTTGGTGGACTTTATCCGCAAGACATTTTTGGTGCCGCTGATCGCGTTCTGGGGCCGCTTCCTGTGGATGCCGCACATGCCGCCGCCGACCAAGACGTTTGGGATGGTGTTTGGGAAGCCCATGGCGGTCAAGCACACGGAAATCCCGTTGGAGGCAGATGTCGAGTCCGCGCTCGCACTCTACATTCGCGAGGTGGAGCGATTGTTCTCCCAGCACAAGGCGACGTTTGGGTGCGGGGAGGAAGACGTGCTGGTCATCGAGTAAGAGGAGAGTATGAACGTGTGAACACAGTATGTTCTCATTGACTATTCGGATAGCTCGACCTCTATTCTTGTTGGAGTAGTTCCTGGTGCGAGTTGGCTTTTGGTACTGAGAGAAAGGGCTCCGGCGCCACCATCCATACTCTATCCGCATCTCCATGGCCGAACGTGTATCGTATCATCTGTGGCTGTTCCAGCCGTGGACGTCGTCGACACCTGAGCTGAAAGCCATTGCTAGGCCGACGCTGCCGCCGAAGCTGAGACACATGGGTACAGAAGCGGAGCGAATGTGACTACGGAGTCCTCCCACGCGATGAGCACTGCGAGTCCCGCGTTGGATGAGGCTGGATACAGATTCCCGAAGTTGGTCCAACGAAGCGTGTGCGGCATTGCTTTCTCTTGCAACATTCGTGCGACACAGAAGTCGGCGTAAACCTCCGTCGTCATCATGGGCCATCCATGATCCATGGAACCAAGGAATCGCTGTCGGGGATCCTCAGTGACATCAAAGCCACCAGTAATCTGACGACACGCGAGCCCATGTAGGTACATCACGGACCCGACGTGATTCCAAGAACCATTATTCAAATCGCCCGACGGAGACGAACATTTCGAAATGGCGGCGGCAGCAGATCAGGTTGCGACGCCGTCGGCGAGCGATCCGAACGCCAAGTTGCGCGCCGACGGCTCGCTGGAGCTCACGCCCGCCGACGTCTGGGCGAACAGCGCGCTGCCCGCGTGGCTGCAGACCGCCATCACAGAAGTGTTTGTGTTCGTCACAATCCACTATAACCTCTGGCTCGCGCCGTTTGTGTTCTTGTTCTACTACTTGCTCCAGGTATGTGGTATTGGGCGAACGCGGTGACTTTTTCCTACGTACCAAATGATTGACTAACCTGTGGAACTATGGAACATGGTAGAATGGATATGTGTTGGTCGTGGTCGCGCTCGTGGTGATCTACTTGCCGTCATTCCTTGACGGCTCCGAGTTGACAGCGCATGGTCGTCAGTGGGATGCGTTCCGCCGCGCCTGGATCTGGCACCCGGCGAACAGCCAACTCAACTTGAAGAACATTCGTGAGGCGGCTCTTGACAGCGCCAAGCAGTACATTTTCGGCTTTCATCCACATGGCATCATTGTGCTGTCACGCGTCACCACGTACGGCGGGCTCTGGGAGAAAATGTTCCCCAACATCCACTATCGGAGTACGTTTCATTTTTTGTGTGATATAGGCGGAGGAGGTAAGGTGAAATGTAGTGCGGGTTACTGACTGCAACGTTGTGTTTGGAGAGCAGTTCTTGGTGCGTCGTCCGTTTTCAAAGTGCCGCTCGGTCGCGAGCTCTGTCTTTGGCTGGGCGGCGTGGACGCGTCACGCACGACAGCCGAAAAGGTGCTCAAGTCGGGCAATAGCATCTTGGTGTACCCAGGTGGTGTGCCCGAGATCTTCCTGACGGATCCCAATTCCAAGGAGAACGTTCTCGTGCTCAAGAAGCGACTGGGCTTTATCAAGCTCGCGATGCGCAACGGCGCCGACCTCGTTCCAGTGTTTGTCTTCGGAGAGAAGTTCCTCTACAAAGTGTGGAACCCTCCGAAGAGCGTCGTGGAGTTTGCGAGGAAGACCTTGAAGATCCCATTGATCCTGTTCTGGGGCCGCTTCCTCTGGATGCCGCAGCCACTGGAGGCTCATAAGTCGTACGGTGCGGTGTTCGGCAAGCCGATGGCGCTCAAGCACAACGAGAACCCGACGGACGAAGAGCTGCTGGCGGTACAAGCCGACTACATCAAGGAAGTCCAGCGAGTGTTCCACCAGTACAAGAAGGAGTACGGCTACGACGACGATGAGACCTTGGTGATCTCATGATTTCTGTTTCCAGGTGATGCAATCCTATCTCAGTACAGTGTCTGAGGTGACGCGTGACCTTAATAAAATCCATATATTTGATCTGTCTCCTTCTTACCACCTTCGTGTAACCGTCACTTGAACCAGCCCTGCTGCGCGCTTTTCGGCACCAACGCCGAATTCAAAGCGCGGGAGAATTGGGAAGGAAACCAGAGACAACCTACGCAAGTGAACCATGGCGACGCGACGCGGCCCCCGCACCTCCGTGACCAAGACGAACGGCTTCAGCGCGTGCCTGTCGCCTCCGCTATGGAAAGACCAGCTGCGCGAGCGCTGCCTGGCGCGGCTCAAGCAGAACCGCCACCAGCTGCTGGCCAAGCTGCGCAGTCCGGACGCCAACATCGCCGACGAGATGAAGCGCCTCGTCCACTCGGAGCAGCAGCGCGAAGGCCGCACGGCGCGCGGTCACTTGTTGGGACGTCGACGAGTTGGCGCCGGTGGAAGTAGCGCGCGCCACCCGGTGTTTGATCTCCAGCGAGATGGACTCGAGGAAGAAGAGGAAATGGGTGGCTCGATTGAAGACCTCGTGGTCAACGGCCAGCTCTCGGAAGATGACTACCTGGATATTGTGCACTCGCTGGAAGATGAGCTGCGCAACGAGTGGGGCGCGGATGGCGAGGACGAGCGGATTGCGCAGGAAATGGTGGAATTTGAAGAGGCCTCACTCGCCGCGATGCTCGCGGGCATGGACCTCGAAGGCGCCAGCGACGCGTACGCGGAAGAGCAAGATCCTGGTATCATAGAGTACGTCGACAGCATAGTCGGTGGTACAGATGGTGTCCGTGTGCTGTGTCCGATCTGCAAGGCCGGGTCGCTGCGTGAATGCGTGGACGATGCCGTCCACGCCGTCATTTCGTGCTCGTGCGGGTTTTCTCTTCGTGTCAAGGTATGTGTTGCATTCCCACCCAAAAAAGAAACGGCTTTACCGTGTTTAACAAACGTGGCGGTGTTCAGAACATTCTTCATGGCGGTCTTCAAGACCTGCACGAGAACATTTCGGATGCGTACTTGGTCCATCGGTGCGTTTGGTTTTTGGTGAGGCGAAGGTGGAGTCGAAAGAGGTCTCACGTTCTTTCTTTTTGTTCTTCTAAAATCAGTGAGGAGTGTGCTGCTGACCCGGTCTTTGCCGTTTTCTCGGACCTCGATAGCGAGTACGAGGTGACCGACTCACTGCTGATGAGCTGCAGCTCCTGTGGCCACGAGTGCCTGGTTCGATGATTCTGCTCGTCAGTTTTCATGGTTAAAACGGGAGAAAGTGCCGGGTCCCATATTTATGCTAAGTTGATTTCACTATCCACGAGGGTTTCATTCGTCGACGCGTATTGTACATGGGTTCACTGGAGTTTAAATGGACGGGAGGAAGTGGGCCGTCATGAGCGAGCCGATGAAGAACAGCAAGAGTAGCCCCGGCGTGAACAGCCCCCAGATCGGCCAGAACGCGCACACAAAGGTGAAGCTCGCGATCACGCCCACGATGGTCGCGGTCGGGATCATGCGTGGGCAGTAGACGCTCCACTCCAGATGGATCTGCTTGATGTACGGCAGGTAGATCGCCAGGTAGCACGTGATGCACGTGTTGATGCCGAAGCACAGCAGACCGACCTGGAAGTACCCTCTAAAGGAAGAGCAGACGCAGCCAATATTAGACAAGAGGCACCGACGCTGGCGGGAGGGGGCAGATGCTGCTATTGTATACGCACCGCCGCACGCGCGGGTCGTTGAAGATGACATGGAAAAAGTCGATCGCGTACGCGACTGTGGCCGCCGTCACCACCCACAGCGCCGCGTGGATCTTGTTGCTCCACGTGGCCGCGTGCTGGGCGCGCGAGCGAGCTTTCTTCTTCTTCAGCGCATCACGCTCGCCGTCGTCGTCGTCGTCAAAGTCGTGGTCGTCCACGTGTTCCAGCCGGTCGTCGTCCGCGCCGCCGTCCTCGTCCAAGCTGCCGACGAGTGGGGCGTCCGCAGTGGGCATGGCCGCCACTTCTTCCTGCGAAAGCCGATGGTAGGAGCGCGCGCGCGTACTCATGTTGAAGGGTGGAGAGGAAGGAGGGCGCTGTGGGTCCGTAAGTGTCGTTTGGCCACGATGAGAAATGCCTGAGCAGTTTCCTCTTGGTTAACAAGAGCATGCCTCGTTTGAGTGACATGCACCATGGAATGGAATGTACGGTACTGTACCGTGCTTTGAAGCACGCTTAGTGACATTGTGGCTTGGCATATTGATGTTCTATACCATGCTCTCCGTAGGATAGCGAGGTCTCCCATGGCAGATGACTGGCGGGCCATCAATACACTGAGGATCGCACTCAAGGCCTACTGCTATCGTCTACGTACTGGTGTATCACACAAAATGAGGAACTGTGCGAGATATTGGAGACACGACAGCGACAGGAAAGCGCAATACCGCGTACTATGATACTTGCTTTGATTTCGTCTAGGCTCGACTGCACGCACAACTGGAAGCGCGACTGATAAACCATTGAAAACCAATGGCCAGCCGCAACACTCATACCGCAAATCGCGTCGAATCTTGCGAAACGGCACAATTATGAGGCCCATGCCCGTCCTCTGCAGAGGCAGGCAGTGCTCAGTCAAGCCCTCAACGCGTCCCTCACAAGACGCGTTGAGGTCATACACGCACACACATATACACAACCATGTAGAATCAACCTCTTCCCCATCAGCGAGAAGATTGTAGGTGTCAGCGCGCGCCTGAGGCACGCTCCAACAATCAGATAGAACACCGAGCGACGAGGCCCAGTGCTGGAACGATGTGACTCTTCAGACTCATCATAGGGAAGCCGGCAATCCACACATCCATACACTACGGATAAAGGGCTTCACGTATCTTGCTCGCTCGTCGACAGGCGGCCGCTGCGCTTGGAGGAATGAGGCTGTTGATCGACGCGCCGCGGAACACACTCTTGGTTCCCAACACCACTCGTTGAGGAGCTCCAAGTCTACCTTCGTAATGTGATATTCAACCCGACAACCTCAATTATATAATGGGGGGGTTGAAGTGTTTCGTCACTCAAGCGCGGTGGCAAATGTGACGCGCCGCTGTCACCGTAAAATTCGAACCTGTGCTCCCGAACTTCCGACTGCCGCGTGATATGCTCCTTCACTCGTCATTTCACTGCGCTCCGCTCGCGTCTCCTCCTCATTCTCCCCCTCCTCCTCCTCCTCCTCTTCCCCCACCTTCTTCAACCATGGAAGCCCTCTACGGTGCCACCCACGCAGGGCTCCCGTCCGCCGACGTCGAGAAAGTCAAGGTCGCGGTGCTAGCCGCCGGCGCGTACGGCATGGCCATGGCCACCGTCGCGGCCCGTCGCGGCCACAACGTCGTTCTCTACGCGCGAGACACGGCGATCGTGGATGCGATTAACACGTTGCACCGCAACCCCAAGGTCTTTGCGCAGTGCGAGCTCTCGCCGCTGATCTCGGCCACCACGTCGGTCCAGGACGCGACCCAGGGCGCCAAGATCGTGATCGTGTGTCTGCCTGCGCAGCTCACGCCCGACTTCCTGGCCAAGTTCAAAGAAGCGATCCCAACTGAGGCACTGCTCGTGATCACCTGCAAGGGCTTGTACTTGAAGACCAAACAGCTGCTGTCATACCCGATCCTCGAGGCGCTTGGCCGCGACCAGCCGCTGTGCTTCCTGTCGGGCCCGTCGTTCGCGCTTGAGCTCGTGAACAACATGCCGTCGGCGGTGGTCGTCGCATCCAAGTATCTGTACCATGCTGTGTACGTGCAGCGCGCGCTCTCGACGGTCGATTTCCGCATCTACAGCTCGCAGGACATTATTGGCGTGCAGCTGGGCGGCGCGTTGAAAAACCCGCTCGCGATTGGCGCCGGAATGATCGAAGGTGCCGGCTTTGGTATCAACACGCTGGCTGCCTACGTCACTCGCAGTTCGCTGGAGTTGCAGAAGCTGTGTGTGGCCATGGGTGGCCAACCTATCACGATCTCCGGGCTTGCGGGTATTGGCGATTTAATGTTGACGGCGTTTGGTAGCCTCTCGCGCAACCGTACGTGCGGGCTTCGCATCATCAAGGGAGAGAAGGTCGAGGATATCCTCAAGGAGACGACCGTCGAAGGCGTCCCGACGGCCGAGGTCGCCGTGTACTTTGCTGACCAGTGCGGCATCGACCTGCCCATCTTCAGGGCCGTGAACGCCATGCTCAAGGGCCACATCAAGCGCGAGGACTTGCAGGACATGCTCATGAACCGCCCCCTCAAGTCCGAGACGTAGTAGGCTGTGTGTCCGTGGATCCACTGCCGACCAATGTATTTGTCTAGTACCCTATCCATTTCAAAATGCATGCAAAGAACACACGATGAAATGCGTCGACTGATATTTCACAGAATGGCTTAAACCAGCGATCAAGCATCAGGAGATGTGAATGTGTGGATTTATGGACATAAGGACATGTTTACCCGTCTACGATCCTACGCGCCTAGTTGATGACCAGCGTCTCGTCGTCATCGTATCCGTACTCCTTCTTGTACTGACTAAACAGACGCTCGACCTCCTTGATGTAGTCGGCCTGGACGGCCAGCAATTCTTCCTCACTCGGGTTGTCGTTCTGCTTGAGCGCGAGCGGCTTGCCGTACACGACACCAAACTTCTTCCCCTCGGGCGGGGACAGCGGCATCCAGAGAAATCGGCCCCAGAAAAAGATGAGCGGGATCTGGAGCGTCTTGCGGAAGAACGCGATGAGCTTCTTCGGCGGGTTCCACACCTTGTACAGGAACTTTTCGCCAAACACAAACACCGGAACGAGGTCGGCGCCATTGCGCATGGCAAGCTTGATAAAGCCCAGACGCTTCTTGAGCACGAGAATGTTCTCCTTGGACGCTGGGTCCACCAGAAAGATCTCGGGCACGCCGCCCGGGTACACGACGATGCTCTTGCCCGAGTTGAGCACCTTCTCGGCCGTCGAGCGCGAGGCGTCGACGCCGCCGAGCCACAGGCAGAGCTCACGACCGAGCGGCACGTAGAACATGGTCGAGGCGCCAAGAGCTGCTCGAAAGAGTGCGAACAAACCACGTTAGACGGGTCAAACAGAGATCAGTCTATGGATGGGGTACAACGTACCGCGGTAGTTGAGCTTGGGGAAGAGCTTCTCCCAGTTGCTTCCGTACGTGGCAATGCGCGAGAGTACGATGATGCCGTGCGGATGGAAGCCAAAAATGTACTTCTTCGCGCCATCTAGCGGGGCCTCGCGGATCACTTTGAGCTTGAGCATCTTAGCGGTCGAGTGCCAGATGGGCATGCGGCGGAACCAGTCCCACTGGCGGCCGTCCGCCTTCTTGTGCGAGCCGTCGGTGAATGACGGCAAGTAGACCACCACAAGCGCGACCACGACCAGCGCGTACCCGTTCTGTGTCCACAACAGTCCAACAACAACAACAAAATCAGTTTTCCTCCGTTGGTTCCATTCTGACAGCGTCCGTTGTGAACGCACCTGGATCATGTAGTAGAACAATAACACGAACGGCGCGAGCCAGAGGTTGTAGTGGATCGTGACGAAGATGAAAGCGTCGGTGATGGCGCTCTGCATCCACGTCGGCAGCGCGCTGCCCTGCCAGAACTCTTCCGGCGTGAGCTCCACGGCGCCGTCCGCGCGCTTGGTCATGCTCTGCGGCAGCTGCGCGGGCTCTATCTCCGGTTCCGCGGCCATGGCGCTGGCTGGCTTCTGTTTTCGCAAGGGTCCTCTGGGTCGGCCGGCAGATTAAGAAGTGTCACCGTGACCAGCCCTCGGGTTCCCTGCATCGGTGATTGAATCAGCCTCCAGGCTGACATTGCGTTGACATGTTGACGAAGCGATCGGGTGACCATTCCTCTCGATGATTGGTTGAAATGTTTTGCGTTGGAAGCACAAATTCAAGTCAATGGGCCCGCCGTCAATGGGTATGAGCGTCCCACTTGACAATAGTTCAATGTGGATCGATTTACATGGAGATGTGGTACTTCAAGTGGGCCACTGTCAGTAATAGTCCAGGTGACTCACCACGGTAGAACCACGGTGGAAATGGGCGTAATTTACTGTCGACCGTCACTCTTACCGAACATTCCATGTCGCGAGTGCGAACCATTCACAGGACTGGAATCTGCCGTAGTTTACGAGCTCTGTCACGTTCGCAATCCTGTGTATTTTGCACAATTGAGTTCTTGTTGTGTGATTGGGCTTGAGGATCAGTTCCACGACAACACTGCGTTGTGCTTCGGAACCGAGTCACATTGCGGAGAATCGGAGGAGAACACCACCCACCGCTCGCCACCGCTGCCGCACATACAACACACATAAACCAACTTCCAATTTAGAAGGCGCTCTGTTCCGTGATCCCGTCGGTCGTCGAACAGAAAACGCACTCGAGAATTGTTACCTTAAGCAGAAAACAAAGAGCAAGCATGGAGGCGATCGGACAAAAGCTGCTGGACTTTTCGCAGCCGTTCGATGTTGACGCGCTGGATCAGGTGGTCGCCTGCATGAATGACCCGCACAGCGCGCACCGCAGCATCGCCAACGAGATCATGGTCGCGTTCCAGAACCACCAGGACGCATGGACGCGCGCGTCCGACATCCTTGAGAAGAGCAACAGTCCGTACACCAAGTTCTTTGGTCTCCAGGTGCTCGAGGACGCGATCAAGTACCGCTGGAAGGTGCTCCCGAAGGACCAGCGCGAAGGGATCAAGGGCTACATTGTCGGCAAACTGCTCCAGCTGTCGGCGGACGAGGTCACCATGCGCCGTGACCGCACGTTCATCCAGAAGATGGACCTCGTGCTCGTGCAGGTGCTCAAGCACGAGTGGCCGCAGAACTGGCCCTCGTTCATCACCGACATTGTCAACTCGAGCAAGGTACGCGCCGTCATTTTTGGGATTTTTGTTCTTGCGATTCCGAAAGACAAAACTGATTTTGTGCTCTTCGTATTTTTTGTTTTTGTTTTGTTCTGTGCACTATGACGTGGCAGACGTCCGAGGTGTTGTGCGTCAACAACATGACGATTCTCAAGTTGCTGAGTGAAGAAGTGTTTGATTTTTCCAAAGACCAGCTCACGGAACAAAAAACGAATGCGCTCAAAGAACGGCTCCACGTGGAATTTTCCGAGATTTTCAAGCTCTGCCAGTTTGTGCTCGCCAAGTCGACCCACGTGCCGCTCCTCACGGTCACGCTGCAGACGCTGCTGCGGTTCCTCAGCTGGATCCCGCTTGGATTCATTTTCGAAACCGATCTGATCGAGACTCTCGTCACCAAGTTCCTCGCCGCCGGCGTGTTCCGTAACGACACGCTGAGCTGTCTGAGCGAGATCGCGCAGCTCCGAGAGGTGCCCGCGCAGTATGAGCCTATCTATGTGCAGATGTACATGGGCGTGCTCCACGAGATTGGCAAAGTGCTCCCACCAGGCGCGTCGTTTGGCCAGATCTATGAGCACGACGAGATTTTCGTGCAGCGGCTGGCCATTTTTTTCACGAGTTTTTTCAAGAACCATTTCGGTGTGATCGAGAACCAGATCAAGACGCCCGGCGACGAGGCCCACGAGGCGCTGCTCGCCGGTTTCACGTACCTGGTCGCGCTCGCCGAGGTGGAGGACGACCAGGTGTTCAAGATCTGCCTGGAGTACTACGCCGTGTTCTCCAAGGACCTCCACTTGACGGCGCAGGGCCAGGTGCGCACGCTCGCCGGGTTCTCCAACGCGACGCCGTCCAGCCGCCGCCACGACCTGATCTCGCCGGTGATGAACCGCGTGCGGAACGTGATGATTTGCAAGATGGTCAAGCCATCCGAGGTACTCATCGTGGAGGATGAAAACGGAGAGATTGTGCGCGAAACCACCAAGGACACGGAGGCGCTGTCGCAGTACAAGACCATGCACGAGACGCTCGTGTACTTGACGCATCTCAACTGTGACGACACGGAGACGATTATGCTACAGAAGCTCACGGCCCAGGTCGAAGGGACCGAGTGGTCGTGGAACAATCTGAACACGCTGTGCTGGGCCATCGGCTCGATCTCCGGCGCCATGAGCGAAGAGAACGAGAAGCAGTTCCTCGTGACGGTCATCAAGGACCTGCTCGGTCTGTGCGAGCTCAAGCGCGGCAAGGACAACAAGGCCGTCGTCGCCTCCAACATCATGTACGTTGTCGGCCAGTACCCGCGGTTCCTGCGCGCTCACTGGAAGTTTTTGCGGACGGTCGTGAACAAGCTGTTTGAGTTTATGCACGAGCTGCACCCCGGGGTGCAGGACATGGCCTGCGACACGTTCCTCAAGATTGCGCAGAAGTGCCGCAAGAAGTTTGTGGTGACGCAGGTCGGTGAGGCGCGGCCGTTCGTGGAAGAGCTCCTGGAAGGACTTCACCGCATTGTGAGCGACTTGGAGACCCACCAAGTGCACACGTTTTATGAGGCCGTGGCCGCGATGCTGGCCGCCGAGCTGGACGCTGGCCGCAAGGAAGTGTTGCTTGGCCGCTTGATGGAGCTCCCCAACGAGGCGTGGAAGGCGATCATGGGGCAGGCTGCGGCCGACATCAACTTCCTCTACAGCAACCAAGGCATCAAGGAGATTATCAAGATCATCCGAACGAACGTCCGCGTGTGCAAGGCGATCACGTCCACCAACGCCAAGGACGGCTCGGGCCAGGTGGCGCCAAGCGCGGCCAACGGCTTCAACTCGCAGATGGGGTACATCTTCCAGGACATGCTCAACGTGTATGCCGCGTACACGCAGCGCATTGCCCAGTTCGTCGAGCAAGGCGGTGAAATCGCCGTCAAGTCGTCCGAGGTGCGCGCGATGCGCAGCGCCAAGCGCGAGTCGCTGCGTCTGCTGGACGCGTTCGTGGTGTCGGCCACGGGCAACGACGCCTCGCGCCAGGTCGTGCTGGAGCACTTTCTGCCGGCCATGCTCGAGACGGTGCTGACCGACTACCAGAACTCGGTCTCAGGCGCCAAGGAGTCGGAAGTGCTGAGCCTGCTGGCGACGATCATCAACCGGCTGAAGAAGTCGATCACGTCGTCCGTGCCGCGCATCCTGAACGCCGTGTTTGAGTGCACGCTCCAGATGATCACGAAGAACTTCGAAGACTATCCGGAGCACCGAATGAACTTTTTCGAGCTGCTCAAGGCGGTGAACGAGTACTGCTTCGAGTCGTTGTTTGCGCTGCCGCAGGAGCTGCAGAAGCTCGTGGTGGACTCGATCATTTGGGCGTTTAAGCACACGGAGCGAAATGTCGCGGAAACGGTCCGTTTCATCGATCAAGGCTGTGGCGGCCTACTATATCTCATATTTGGTGCGACTTTTTTTGTTTGTTTGTGTAGGGCCTCGCGACGTTGTTCGCCTTGCTGCTCAACATTCAGAGCGACCCGCAGATCGCGGCTGGTTTCTACCGCTCGTTCTACCTCGTTCTGCTGCAAGACATCCTGGCTGTGCTCACCGATCGCCTGCACAAGCCTGGCTTCAAGTTGCATGCGGCGATCTTGCGACACATGTTCGCGGTCGTGGAGCAGAACCAAGTGAACGTTCCACTGTGGGAGTCGCTCCCGACGCCGCAGGCCATGCCGATGGGCCAGACCAACTCGGTACTTTCCTACAGCAGCACCGTGCGTAGTGGATCGACCCTGGATTTAAACTCACACAAATCGGTTGTATGGTCACTGCAGGCGTTCTTGAAGGACTACGTGGCTAACCTGATCGGCACGTCGTTCCCCAACCTGTCCCGCTCCCAGGTCGTGGAGTTTGTGGTGGGCTGCTTTGACATCAACAAGGATCTGCCGACTTTTAAGAAGCACCTGCGTGATTTCCTCGTCAACGTCAAAGAGTTTGCAGGCGAAGACAACACGGATCTGTTCCTCGAAGAAAACCTCGCGCGCGCCAAGATCCAGGAGCAGCAGGACAGGGCAGCCCAGCTCGCGGTGCCTGGTCTCGTGAACCCGAACGAACTGCCCGACGAGATGGCCGACTTGTAATCCACCAAACCATATCACGCGTGCAGTCAAAGGAACGGTTTTGTTGGGATTTTAGAATCCATAATGCGCTCTCGGCCCGTGTCAACCGCCCTGGGAGACTGAAGTGGCCGAGAGAGAAAGAATCAAGAACTCCCAAGACATCGAAGAGAGAGATGGTGGAGGAACTGTGGTGTCACGAGAAAGAACAAACACAAAATATAATCTCAGGAATGGAACTCACTCTCCCTGCGTTCATAGCCCTAGCTTCTTTCTCCTGCAATTAAAGTTTGACAATCCAGGCTCAATTATTGCCTTGCAATTATTGCTGAGCAGCTTCTGTCCTGATAACTAACCTAACCTACCGGTAGCCTATTGAATCCTGCTCCATTTCCCCCAAAATCACCGCGCACCCACGCACACCGACCCACGCAGCACCATGGTTTGTTCGCTGTTTTCTCGTTGCACCTGCAGCTGGCGCCGGCTGACGCTCACCCGCTTTCTGTTCTGCCACAGTCCGTGACACTCCACACCACTGTGGGGGACCTCAAGCTGGAAGTGTTCTGCGACACGACGCCAAAGACCGCCGAGAACTTTCTCGCGCTGTGCGCGTGCGGCGCCTACGACGGCACCAAGTTCCACCGGTACGCTCGCTGCTATGTAGCCAGCGTGCGTGTGTTGATGGAGGGGGTTAGATGATTCAACTTGGTTATTGTATGTGGTGCAGCAACATCCGCGGGTTCATGGTCCAGGGCGGCGATCCGACGGGCACGGGCAAAGGCGGGGAGAGCATCTGGGGCGGCAAGATGGACGACGAGTTCCACCCGCAGAACCGCCACAACTGCCGCGGCATCGTGTCCATGGCCAATAACGGGCCCAACACCAACCGCCAGCAGTTCTTCATCACCTATGCCAAGCAGCCACACCTCAACAACGTCTACACGGTCTTTGCCAAGTGCGTTTGGATCCCATTGTGATGATCGGAACATTTTTCATCAAAACCGAAAGCTGACCATGGTAATGACGGATGGTCCACAGAGTGATTGACGGGATGGACGCGTTGGATGCGATGGAGAAGGCACCAGTTGACGCCAAGAACCGGCCGGTAAAAGAGATCGTGATCGAGCGAGTGACCATTCACGCCAACCCGATCGCCGAGCAATGATGAAATGAAGGCAGCAGAACACATTTAAACGCCACCCATCGCTCTATGATTTTGTTTTGGTGCGCTGCGACTCATTTACAGACTACGCGAACTACGAAAGGAAGAAAAGAAAGGAAAAAATAGAGAGAGCGGGAGACGCGTGCGAAGGCGGCAGGTGTGGTGACGTTTCCAGAGCGCGATGTCTACGCGAAGCGCGTGATGAGCAGCGTGACGTCGTCGGGCTTCTTGGACCGGATCTGCGCCATGCGGTGGAGCTGCACGAGCGAATAATGCGGGCGGCGGTTGGCCTTGGAGATCAGCACCTGGCGGTCCATGACGCTCTTGCCGTCGTGGAGGTCGAGCAGCAGCGCCGAGTCGCGCAGGTGGCGCTGGAAGTTTTTGTCCGCGAGCAGCTCTTTGGGCGCCACAGCCTTTTGGCGCAGCACGCGGCGACGGTACTCGTAGGCGGCGGCGGTCGCGAACGGGTAGAACCGCTTGCTCGGGGTCTTGTGCGCGTGCGTGTCATTAGTATCGTCCGACAGTGGCGGCGGGAGCTGTGGGGCTTTCGCGGAGGACTCGGCCGTGTCCGTGTCAGTCACATCGTCCATCGACGTCGAGTTGAGACGCTCGCGTAGTACGACCGTTGGGCACGTCTCTGGATCCTCGGGCTGCTCCGTGGTGGCCACTGGCGTCGGCACTTCCTCGACCGGCGGCTGTTGGTCCTGCTCGATCGATGGTCGCGGTGCTGACGCCTGGTCGTCGGGCGCGCTCTGCTCGACGAGCGAGTCGCAGATGGTCTGCAGCGTGGAGGTGTCGTTCTCCACCGCCTCCACCGCCGAAAGGATGTCGTCTTTGTACACATTGTCGGCCACGCCGTCGGAGAACGTGAGGCAGACGTCGCCCTGGACGAGCTCAAAGGTCTCGACCAGAAAGTCGTTGGGCTCGAGCGCGTGCGCTAAATTGACCACGCACGGCACGTTGAACTCTCGGACCGTGCACGTGGACTCAAAGACCAGCTCGCCGCGGCGCAGCACGATGCACTTGGAGTCGCCCAGCGTGAAGCAGAGCAGCTTGGAGTTCCACCGGTCGAAGTACACAACACACAACGTGGTCGCGATGCGCGACTCGCGATGGGCTGCACAACGCACACGTGTGGCGTGGATGGCGTCACTGACCGCGCGCTCAAAGCATTCGGCGTCCAGCGGCTCCTTGTTGCGGTTGGTCAGATCCTCGAGCGCCTGCTCCACGGCTTTCACCAGTGCCTGCGCGATCACAGCCGACGATACGCGGTCCTGCGGGATGCTCGCGGGAGCCTGGCCAGCGAACGGCGCCGAGATGCCGTCGGCGACGATGTGGTAGTACGACGAGATGGCGCCGGCGTCCTCACCGTGGTACGAGTGGCTAGACGACACGTACTGCACGTGGCCTTCGGTCCAGGGCACGAGCGAGGTGCTGCTGCTACTGCTGTTGCGGCGCAGACTGAGCGACCGCGGACGGCGCAGCGCCTTGAGCGTCGCGGGTACCTGCGGCAGCTTGCTCGAGATCTTCCAGGCGCTGATGGTCGCCGAGTAGCTGCGCGCGCGCGTCCGCGTCGGGTGGTCGGGGAGCGGCGACACCTCGGACGCGCGCCGCGTTGGGTCCGCCGGGTCGGTCGGGTCTGCGCCGCCCAGCCCAAACTCGTCCTGGTCGCCTGTGCTGGCTGAGCGTACGAAGCGCGTGACGTTGGAGAAGGCGCTGGAGACTGCGCGACGCGCAGCGGAGGCCGAAGAGGACGCGCCGCGGTAGAGCCCGCGGTCCGAGACGGAGAACGCGCGGCGTTTCGACGCTGGCGGCATGGAGAGCGAGTCGCGCATGAGCGATGGCTCGAGCGAGCTGCGCATGGGGCGCACAGAGTCCATGTCCATGTCGGCGGGCGAGGCCATAATTGGGTGTCGAGGGGCTGCAGAAGTATTACAGTACCGAGTAGATCGGCGTCTGTCGCTGTTCCCGCGTCAAATGTGGGGGAACAAAAATGCTGGGATTCTCAGACTCAGAGATTTTGTGCGAAGCGTTCCATTTTGTTCCGCTGCCAGCCAGTTGACTTTGGAGGGGTGGTGGGTGGACGGTGGCGAAAGAGACACGATTTACCGTGTTTTGGGAACACACATGTTTAAGGCCACGGAACAGAAGTGACCCGATTATGGAATTTGGAGAAAGTTGCTGCTACAAAGAGGTGGTACTTTGAGAAATTTTTCAAATAATGGTGCATCGTTTGGTGGATAGCTCGAAAAGTGCCAATCGGATGGACGGCTCTTCACAGTCCACTCACCCTCTTTGACGAATATAATAACCCAGAGAACACGCAAGAAACTGTGATCCACTCGTGATGTTCAAGAACATCAGATTGCACCACAGGTGTGGTGTGGTGCTACAGTCCCACAATGGCGTCAGCGCCAACGAAATGAGGGACTTTCGAAGCAGTTTCTTTCTCCTTTATGGCTTCGTTTTCTCCATCTGACGCGAACACTTGTTTGCACAATCGCAGGCGCAAGTGCAGAGCTGGGGTCATGTCTTGCTGTGCACAGTCACGATGCCCCTGGTTTTGCTGAACTGTTGGACAGGATTTCATTCGGTACCATTATTGGTGCCACAATAGTACTGTCCGTGCCATTGGATTCGGGACGCTAAAAAATTTTCGGAGATGTTTTGACCCGCTAAACATTTGTCCGAAAACTGCGTATTTTAGCTCGTTTCGGGTGAGTGTAACGGCGTCAATTCCGTCCCCAAACCGGCGGAAATTTTGACGAAAAGTAGAAAATACCAAAACAAGGTGGGTTGTTGGACGACTCATGAGAAAAAATGTTTAGCGGGTCCAAACATCTCCGAAAAAATGTTGGTGTCCCAAATCCAATGGCACGGACTGTATTACAAGTGCTGTGAGAGATTTCTCCAGTGACGTACTGATGCAATTGCTGTGAGAGATCCCCCCCAGACTCAGCTGCAACGCAAGAAGAGGTCGTCTTCAAAATTGGATGCACTCCGTTTCCAGAAATTACCAAGCAGTGTTTGGGATTTTTTGAAACACCAGGTCAAAATACCAGTACCTGCGGAGACTTCAGAAATCTTCATCTTGCCTTCCTCGCTATATCAGTTCATAACGACTTAAGTAAATCTATGTACTGATACAACAACTTTTGTCCGTTCTCTTCACACCAGTGGGATGGGCTGGGCTTAGCTTCCACATGAGCTTCCCTACAACTTGAGTCAGACACAAACACCGCTAACCCAAGAAAGAGTAAAAGAAATCCTTTTCTCATTCATCCGCGACTGAGCAAGCACACACTGCTGTCCAATCCCTTAAGACACTGAACAGCATGGATCACCACCACAGCCACGACCACGACCACGACCACAGCCACAGCCACACCCATAGTCATAGCCACGACCACTCGCACGGTCATGACCATCACCACGGTCATTCGCACGATCACGACGATGACCACGCCCACCAGCATCCGGCTTTCGTGTTCGACGGCGACGAGATCGTGCGCCGCTTTACGCTTAGCAAAGGCCGTGCGCCAACCGCCGACGAGGAGCTTCAGCTGCGCGAGCACGGCCATACGCACGAGCACTTCGAGCACGCCGGTCACTTCGAGGAGCGCGAGCCGCCGCTCTCAGGACGTCGTGACTATCGCGCGCGCGCCTTCACCGTGGGCATCGGTGGTCCCGTGGGTAGCGGCAAGACCGCACTCATGCTCGCACTCTGCCGTGCGCTGCACAGTCGGTTCAGCCTTGCGGCAGTCACCAACGATATTTTCACTCGCGAAGACGGCGAGTTCCTGGTGCGCCACCACGCGCTGCCAGAGGAGCGGATCCGCGCGATCGAGACCGGCGGCTGCCCGCACGCGGCGATCCGCGAAGACATCTCGGCCAACCTTCAAGCGTGCGAGGACCTCACGGACGAGTTTGACGCGCAGCTCGTGCTGGTCGAGTCAGGTGGCGGTCAGTTCACTCCTATGCTCTTTGCCAAATTGATTGATGAAACTCACAAGTCAATGGATCATAGATAACCTGGCGGCCAACTTTAGTCGTGAACTGGCCGATTACATCATCTACGTGATCGATGTGGCCGGTGGCGATAAGGTCCCGCGCAAGGGCGGCCCGGGCATCACGCAGGCGGACCTGCTGGTGGTCAACAAGATCGATCTGGCGCCGCACGTTGGCGCTGATCTCGCCGTCATGGACCGCGATGCCAAGAAGATGCGCGGCTCGGGCCCGACCGTGTTCTCGCAGATCAACGCCGGCACGGGCGTCGACGACATCGTCGCGCATGTCGTGCGTGCGTACGAGACCAAGGAATAGGCGAACATTTCAGAGTAGTGACGTATCTCTGTGATTTGCGAATGAGGGTCAGGGGGATATCCACACTGAGTTGAGGATGATCAACTTGGGTTGAGAACACTCGAACATGTTGGGTATCCGACAACAACAAATCCAAAATGACCAAGCTTGATCATATGTATGAGAAAAACAAGAGCACGCACCGTCAGCGCCGCCGGTTTCTATTCCTGTTTCTCTTTTCGAGGCGAGAGGTCGCAATAGCGCTGATCAGACCCTGCGACTGCGTTGGTGCACTGTAGTCGCCCTGACCCGGACTGACTGCCTGGAAACGCGATTGTTTCTGCGATTGTGCTACGAAATGGATGCGTGAATCTTTTCCGCCCGTTCTGTCTGAGCCAAACCTTTCGCACCTTTCCCTCTCGAGTCTGCGGAACAATCCGCTAGGACCTGGTATATTTTGATCTCCAGTCTTCCACACATACAAACCAGTCCATGGCGAAGGCGACACCAGCGCGCCATGGCGGCGGGATCGACGCCGTCAGGCGACGCGTCAAGACGCAGGTCCACTCGCTCCGCTGCGTGGCTGCTCTGCTGCTCGACTTTACGCAGGCCCACGAAAAATACGCATTAGACCAGAACAAGCTGCTGCCCGCCTCGGTGCCTGCGAGTCTAAACGCCGTCGCGTGGTCTCCTGCACTGCAGCGACTGGTGACGACACTCGAGCGGCTCTTTGCCAGCGTCGCGCAGGCCCACGCGGCGCTGGCGGCGGAGCTTCAGAGCGCTGTTGTCGCGCCGATCGAGGCGTTCGAGAAGCAGCAGCGTCACCAGACCAAGCAGCTACTGCACGAGATTGAAGGTGCGCGGCAGCGCGAGCGGCAGCTGCACAACTCGCTTCGGGAGCTCATCGCGAAGAGCTTCAGACTTGGCAATGACGACGACGCGACGATCAATGTGTCAGCTATTCGAGAGCCCACGACAACGGATGACGACGACGACGGCGGCGCTGACAACCAGACGGCCGAGTCGGTGTCGGCAGTAATGACGACCGACGACAAGAGTTTGGAGGCCGAGACGTCCACGCTGGTGGTGCAGGCTCGTGGCGCCAGAGACAAGCGAGACCGTGAGCGAGACGTCGCGCGCCAGCGGCTCGAGGAGCTGGATCTCACCAATGAGCAGCAGATGGCGATCGTCGACGGACAGCTGCGTCGCTGCTTCGAGGTGCTGGAACGCCACGTTGGTCTTATCCAGAGTGAGGTGGCGAGCGCGCTCGTAGCGCTGACGGCGCCTGCGCCTGCACCCGACACGACGACAGATGAGTTGACGCTGGACGATGCCGTCAAGGCGCTGGACGCCCACGAGGAGGCCGCTACGTGGCTGATCACGGTGTTTTCGCAGATGTTGTCGATCGAAGAGGCGATGGTGAAACGGTTCCAGGCGCTGCTCAAAGCCCACTCAGTCGAGACCGTCACCATGGTGTTTGGTTCTTCTGGAACCACATCCAACGCGACGCCGTCTCCGGAGCGCACGACGCTGTGGGAGCTAGCGCAGGCCCACAAGCAACGCATGGTGAATCTGGCGGATCCGCTCTGCCGCACGCTGCGCTTCTCCAGGCAAAAGCAAGAGACAATCCGCAAGGAGCTGGTCGAATCGATCGACGAGACCCAGAAGCACGTGCAACATGCTCGCAGCAAACTCAACGACAAAGAAGCCAAGCTCGTGCAGCTGATCCATCAGGAGCAGCGCCAGCAAGAAGCGCAGCAACTGCAGCATCAGCAATCGCCATCGCCACCTGTGCTTGGTTCCACCGGGGCGGAGGCCTTGATGGGCTCGTTCGGCCTGCGGAACGCCGTCGCCTCGTGGACAAAACAGCTAAGCAGTCCGAAAAAGCCACTCTTCAAGAGCAGGAGTGCGAGCGGCGCGAGTCTTGCCGTGGCGATCGGCGCTTCCTCCACATCTACGTCGCCTTGTAGCGCGGCCATTGCGCTCTCGCCGAGGAGGAAGATCATTGAGAACGACTTGGTCGAAGCGCGCTCGCTCGTGCGCCAACTGGAGGCGAAAGAGGCGGCGCAGCGCGACGAGACGGTCAAGATCCTCCAGAGCACTGCGGCCACTGGCGTGAAAACCATGGAGCTGGTGGCCACCGACTACCTCAAGAACGCCGCCAAAGCCGTGAACTTTGCCGCGACGGCGACGTCGAATTGCGCGCAGCGACTGGTGGACGCCTGCGCGCCGAAAACGAACATGGGCCAGGTGGAGTCGTTTACGAACATTCCAATGTTTGAGCACGACGACAGTCGTAGCGATCTTGCGAAGCTGCTTGCGAGCGACGAGAACAAGACACCGGAGACGAACGCGAGCGAGACCGAGAGCGAGGAGCCCGAGGACGTGGGGCCAGAAGGTCACAACCCCACCATCGAGCCTCGACGGAGCTCGAGTGCTACAGTAGCGGAGCTGCTCGAAGAGATGAGACCGAGAGCGCAGTCGGTGGTCACCGTGATCAGCAAACTCAGCACGAAGCTGCAATCTGGAGACGCTGTTGACCGTGTTGTGTCAGTTGTCAAGCGAGCTGCGGAGATATTTTCACAGGTGGTTTCTGCGCTTGTTCACGGCATGAGCCAATCGCCAGACCGGTGGACTTGCGTTGCGACCGTCGTCATCACCTTGAGTCTGCTCAACATCATCCACAGTGTCAACGAGCTCGACGTCGGATGGCGCGAACTCGCAGAGCTGCAACGAGAAAACGCGCGCGGCCTACAGCAGGTCGTCGACCTGGTGCGAACTGCTCGGACCAACACATCTTTTTAAGTAGTAAATAGTAAAGCATGTTAAATTGACCAAAATGCCACTGTCTGCGTGTAGGTTCCCCTTAGCACGCCTCGCTAGCGTCGCTCTGACAGTCGCTTGGCCGTTGATTGGATACGGTCGACTGGCGTCTTCGGGCGAGATGGCGTCGGTTGTACTAAACTGCGTGCCGCCTTCTGCTCCTGCTTTCTCTTCTTGAGCTGGTGCAGCTTGGACGCTTTCTCGTCGCCAAAATACCGAAAAGTGTCCTCTTTCTTCGCCGTGAGTTTCTTGCTCATTGGCTCCTTTCTCTGTAGTTTCCGCTTGTTGCCATGGATGCCTTGAAACACCGTCGCTTTGGACAGCAGCACGTCCTCGTCAGCCGCGTCCACCAGCGGGATCCCAAGCCCGAGCGCGTCGGCGCGGCGCGCGTTGCTCTGCAGATGCTTCTTCTTCTGACGGAAGCCCGCCCGTAGCACCGCGTTGCTTGTGTAATCGTCCTTAAACTGCTTCTCCTGGACGTCCAGCACGGCCTCGAGCCCGCGAGCGCGCTGCTTTGCACGCTCCTTGTCGCTCTGCTCGTGCTCGAGCCGGAAAAACGGGTCTGCCGCCGCCTGGAGACCCACGTGCGGGTCGTCCAGGCGCTCGGTGCCCATCTCCTCGAGCCCCGTGGCCGCGTCCTCGTCCTCATCCTGCGCCGTGCGCTGCTTCTGGACGCCGCTCACGAGCTTGTAGCCGCGGTGCTCCGGGTCGGTCTCGATCACCATCTCGCCCGCGCACTGCGCGCACGTGAGCCGAAACTCGTAGCGGATCGTGGAGAAGTACATGCCGACTTTTTTCTTCTTGGCGTTGAAGCGCACGCCGCGGCCGATGTGGCGCTCGCAGTGGAGGCACCAGACGTTGAACGGCATTTCGAAGCGCACAACCAGCACGCCGTCGCTCGCGAGGCGCTTCGCGCGCTTGCCCAACGCGTGGGACCCGTGGAACGTGTTGAGCGATCCATCTTCAGGTCGCCAGTCCTTTGGGTAGTAGAAGTTGTCGGCGCGGGCCGCCGCGAGGCTCGACATGGCGATACCAGGTTCAGTGCAGTGAGAGAGGAGCGAGCTTCCAGGTGGCGCCAAAATGGGTGTAGCCGGTGGAATAGATTGTGTATGTGGGTAAATATGTTGCATAGTTTGCGTATTATGAGAGCACCGCGGCCTAGTTCTGCGATATTCGCTAGGTGTTTTGAAATGCAGTGACTACTAAGAAGTCACGAAATGGAACTATCTTGACTATTCGGTAGTCAAATAGCGTAGTCCGTGGACGTTCCTTGGAAAGAACCCTGCTGAGCTCAGCATTCAATTGGGAGAGGTGTTTGCTTGTTGCCCCTCCTTCCGCGACTTTAGCATTCGCTGTCCGCGCGCCTCCCCCGCCGCGAGCAGAACGATTAAGCCTCCGCTTGCGCGTACGTCTGTAGAGGTGCTGCTCGCCGCGAACCGACCGCTAGAAGCTGAGCTATGACGCGTCGCGGAAGTCGGACCACCACGACCCACGTGCACCGCGTGCAGACGGCGGCGTACAGCGACCCCGAGAAGGAGCGCGACTTCCTCATGCGCCGCCACCAGATGCTACGCCGCGCGGCAGGCTTCATGCTCGCGAAGAAGTACCGGTACTACCATTGGATTTTGCTGCGATGAGATTGAGAGCTGCTGACTGATCCGACCCCCACGTAGAACTCCATGGTACGCCGCCCCCAGCGCGCCCCATGGTGATCCGCTTTTGCCAAAGACTGCGCGTAAAAGCGGTGGGCCACCGCGCAAGTCCAAGCAGCCGTCGCAGCCAGCTGCCGCCGAGCCGGCGCCGCCCGGGACACTCGGCGTGCTCAGCAAACTGCGCGGGTACACGCGCGAGGAGCTGATCAACTTTTGGAAAGACCTGTCACCGATGGCCAAGCGCGCGCTGCTGCGAATCCACCGCGACGTGTACATCGCGGCGCTGGACCAGTACCTCGTGCGGCAGAACCTGTGCTGTGAGTGCCACGACAATGTGATCGCCGAGTGGGAAGATTTGGAGCGCCGGCGCTCGGGCAGTCGGTCGTTGCAAGACGTTTTCAGCGTGTTTCCGCCGTTTCTGGACGACGACGACGAGGATGGTGACGAAGAGGACGACGAAGAAGACGACGACGACGACGAAGAGGAGGAGGAGGATGAGGAGGACTCTGGCGAGGACGGTGACCGCTGCCGCCACCACCACCACCATCATCACCATCGCGACCTGGACGACGAGCTGCTGGACGGTGGCGGCGACGAGGAGGACTTGATGGACGGAGAAGAGGAGGTCGTGTTTGACTACGAGCTGGACGGCGAGCACTTCCGCGCGGCTCGGCGCTTCGGCGCGCCTTTGCACGACGAGGACGGACTGTTGTCGGATGAATATTTAGCCGCGCTGGAAGTCGGCAAGCGCCACGAAGCCGAGCTGCTGCGGCTGAGTCCGACGGAAGAGCGGTATATTATTATTCGGGAAGACCACTCGGAGTTCATCATGGATCTGATCCGGTGCGGCGAGCAGTTTAGCAGCTACGTGGCGGCGCTGCGCCCGCTGACGTCGTACGACGACGGCACGTACGGCGACGAAGACGACGACGACGCTGAGTGCCCAGGCGCCAACACGTCGCACCTCGCGCAGGAATATCTACTCGAGGTGCTCGCAATCAAGTTTCGAGAGCAGGTGGGTTGAGCTCTGTAGTTGGTTTGAAGACTCGATCACTGATATGGGGAAATGTTTGTGTATTCGTATAGCTGGAGAGTGCGTACCAAGCGGCGTTGCAGCACTCGCTGGCTGTGCAAGCCGAGCTGCTGAGGGAGGAGATTGCCGAGCTGCAGCGTGACCAACAGCAGCAGCAGCAGCAGCAAAGCACGGCGCCATCGAGCAAAAGCAAGAAGAAAAAGGACAAGAAGAAGAAAAAGAAAAAGGCCGAGGCAACGTCAAAACCCAGCAGCTTACGCAGCAACAATCAGACTGCAGCGTCGAACGCGTCCAAGCAGCGCTCGTCACGCGCTTCCGACAACCAGCACGAGTCGAGCTCGACCTCAGAGACGAGTCCGATGAGAAACGCGGCGTCTCGTCGCTGGCGGTCGTCGTCCGCCTCGACGACTGTGACCAAGAAGGCGCGGTCCATCCAGCCGCAGGACGACAACCAGCGCGAACATAACGACAGCGGCAAGGACGACGACCAGGACGGTGACATAGACGAGGACTTTGGCTTTGATGCCGTCGACCGCGAGGTCGAAGAGTTTCGGCTGCTGCTGGAGAAGATCAACGCGCAGCAAACGCCGCGCAAGTCTAAGCCCAAGCTCGTGCTGCCGCCTGGCGCATTCAGTTTGACATGAAGTGAAACCACTCGATACGTACTCACACAGCAACAAGAAACATGCAGGAAACCCCCACGCACATACACGTACACGTACACGTATACGGTCTTACTCTTCACGCATGCTTTATTGACTCCACGAGCCAAATCTTGAGCGTCCGAATCACTGGAGGAGGCATGTGATTTTGATGGCTTATTTCAGTGCAAATTCATCGTTTTAACCAATCAATGCGCGTGCTTTAATAATCCACCAATCAGAGACGAAAAGCTTCTGGTATCCTTCCTCCATTCTTCGCCCGAATAAACAAACCGGGAATCATGGTCGAGTCGTGGCGGCGCTTGGCGCAGCAGATCCGCGATTTGCCGACGTACATTGCGCTGTTGCGTAGCCGCGAGGTACTTAATCGAGGAATCTATGTCTTTCGCACCCATGCCGCTCACACTCTATAATTTCGTCCCTATTGTCCGCTATGCAGCTGCCAACACTGATCGTCACGGCGCTCGACAGCCACACGGAGACACGGCGCCAAGGGCGCTTCTCCAGCCACGCTGATGACCAGATAGAGGAAGAGATCATTCAAATCTGTGCGTTCAGTCGCGTCTCAATACTTGGTTCTTGTTGGATACTGGCCAGTGCAGTGACATAAACTGGGTCTAGTGGTCCAAATGGTGGGGAGCAAGTGGTCGTTTGCAGACGCTGCGGTCGTGTCCAGCGAGCACCAGCGCCTTCTTGACTACGCACACGACTGGGCGAGCGAGACATTGCTGTCGCTGACCGCGACTGACGCTCAGCAGGTCGAGGCGACGCTGCCGCCGCTGTCTTCAGCAGGCGACGACATGCAACGAACACTGTTTGGTCTCCACCCGCACTCATTGATAGACCAACTCGCATTCACGGAAGCAAATGTACACCAAGCGCTGCGCACTAGTGGTGATGACATCCCACCAGCTCAGGCGACGCGACTGCTGGAGACATGTCTCGCCAATGTGGAAGATGAGGCACAGTGCGTTGAGCTCTTGGAATCGGTGGTTCTGACCGCAAAAGGCAAGGCGAAGGCGATGAATCGTATCCGCGGGGAGCTCCTTGCGAGGCTGATGGAGAAGAACGAGTCATCGGGTGTGAGAATGTTCGATGCGCTGTCGCTACGAGCTAAGGTGGCGCTGTGGGCTAGCGATCTGTCGCTTTGGACACTGCAGGTAGGTGCGACTGGGTCGTTCTACTCTATGGTCTCATCGGACTTATTGGTGGGTACGTACGCAGCTGGATGATTGGCTAGTTGAAGTCCACGAGAAGCCATTCGTGGATGTGAAAGCGATCGTGTGCGGCGGTTCATCCGTTCATGAGCCGCTCGATGCGTGTCCGTCCCATTTGTATGACATTTTGGTGTTCTGGATCATGCAGCCGTCGCGACGCCAGTTTCTGTGCGCTAGTCGAACCCGTGCACTGCTTAGCGAAGTGTCGACGCATGTGCGCGACCACGAGATCGACCACCTGGCCTACTCGCGATCTTTACTGTCAAAAATCCCAAGGACGTGGCTACAGAACAAGACTCGCTGGCCAGCCAAGCAGACGACTTTTGTTCTCCAAGCGATCGTGAGTGCATTGCCAAGAGAGAGCAAGCGCAGAAATCGGCACGAATGGCTCGAGTTTGTGGGATTCGTGGAGAGGAACGAGATCCTACAGTACGCGATGGACACGCTCGTATCGGAATCGACAGGCCCACAAGATACTGACCGTGCGGCTGAGATTGTGGCCTGGCACGAGAGTTTCATCTGCGGCGGCAACGAAGCAATCCAACAAGATGCTGCCTTGGCACCAGTTCTTGAAACTGCACGTGGCGTTGGCGCCAGGAAGAGTTGGGCTGACGCTCTGGCGTGGTTACAACTCCATCGATCGTCTGCCTACGCCACGTTCACGCTGACAAGGCTGCGAATCACGTGGCGTTGGCTGATACTGTCGCTGGACAAGAGCGTACCAACAGTTTTAGCTCTGGAGAAAGCGCTGGAGTCGATCGAGTACGCACTACGTCGCTTCGCTCCGGCACAGGACTCGCGGTACGTGGAGCAAAACCAGTTGTTGCCAACGACCGTGTCTTCTCGTATTTAATCAATATGGCTTTTGCTTGAGATGTAGGCGCTATCAAACTGAAGCAATCGCTCTGTTTGTTGAGGATCTCGCGTGGATTGCATCAAAGAGTGGACCCGATGCAACGACCAAGAGAAGTGAACAGATCAACATCGTGACCGCGTGGCTGCGGAAGCTCCTGCGGCTGCTTCCCTCCGACGTGTATGAAAGCGCTGGCAGCGGTCCGCTGAGCCTGTCGCAGCAATTGGAGGCGAGGCTCGAGACATTCACCAAAGTCGTCGAGGACTCATCCGTGGCCGTTGTATCGTAAGTATTGTAAATTAGTCGTTGGTGCTCCGCACAGGTTGTGGAGCCACACATCTGGCGCCGTCATGTCAATCACTCGATGGGATGCGATTGGATCCACTCCGAAAACAATTTCTACAGGTCCGTATGACGGCAAAGTCTTAAGGTGTGATTTGATACAGAATACCGATTGGAAAGGGTATCGAAAGACAGAGGTTGCCGATTCCAGCATGGCTTCACACGAGGTGAAGCCAGGGTAGGGAATCGCACCGAGGCCTTCGCAGACTGCCACCATGGAAGGCAGTCTCCAGCGACGGGGATTGTGGTGTCCCTCATGGTGGGTTTTTTTTTCGCGGGGGGTTGACATGAAAGAGGAAATCGAAATCGAAATCGAAATCAAAATGAAAATCGAAATGAAAACGCAACGGGGACGATGAAACGCAGGTTAGCACGAGGTCCATAGGGCGCCTCAGAGGCAACGCCCAGCAGCAACGCATTGCTGCCAGGTGCCCGGAGGCCATCACGGCTGGCCAGACCGGTGGCGGCCGGGCTGCACTCGTCATCGGTTGGTTAGTCTGCAGTGAGGGTCTTGAGCCGGAGGTGGCGAATTGGAGAGGGAGGGTGGGGGGGTCTGTCTGATCAAACGGCCTTGTATTGAAGGAGCAACACTCTGCATGTTTGTCCCTCTATATTATGACATGTTATAGCAGAGTTTTTGTCTGCAAACCACACAAAACCGGAACGAATTGCGATCCCTAGCCCTAGATTTGATCAATTCCGATGCGCGGAGAGTGGTTCCATGGATCGCAAGACGCCGCCACGCAAGAAGCCCTTCCCTCACACTCAGCCACGCACCCAAACGTTGTGGGGGTGCGGATCCTGTGCAGAGAAAAAGTTATGGGTGAAGTGGGCGCTGTGACGCTATCTGAACATTCTTCAGTGTGCAGCAGAATTCGGGAACGTGATCCGCTCGGCCATAAAGTCACTCGACTGGTTTTGATACAGGCGCTCGGTCGCTCGGCCGCTGTACAGTGCATGAGTGCACGAGATCTCGGGATTGTTGTCCTCGAACAAGAGACGAATCTGCAGATCACATCCGAGTTCACCCTGTAGCCAACACCATACTATGCTCGGACGCAAAAACTGTCTGCCTCCATATCCGTTCTCCACTATAATCGAGTGCCAAAGGTACCACCCGCCCAGCTATAATAGGTACTATTTCGGCCAACGAGATATCGCTCTTCAGTTTGGCAACACAGCATCGTTGCACAGAATCTACCTGCGCCTTGGTGCACACTTCTTGCTCGACGACCAGCTCCATGTCCTTCTCGCGTTCAAACACCGTTTTAGTAGTCGCTCCAATAATACTGGATGTAGAGCACCAGCGAGGTCTCGACATACATCTTAATGGAAGATCTGTGAGTTGACAAAGCCATATCGGTTCCTGGGCAGGAAAATGTTCTCGTTCGCATATGGGTGGACACAGACATCACGCGGATACCGCCAGGGTGCACGTTCATACACCAAACTTTTGTGGTCATGGAATACTAGAAGTCGGTTCGAACTGCCTTTCACACACAAGTAGTGAGAGGAACGACAATAACATCGCTTCATCACGGGAAATTAAGGTACTGAAGTAGGTTGTAGAGTGTAGCCATGTTATCACGATCCGCGCCAACAACGAGAAGTCATCCGCATCTGGCGCCAAATGCCTCTGTTTTAAACCAGCTTTGGGTTTAAAACATACCTTTGAAACCTCTTTGTGGTGATTGGAGTGATGGTCAGCAACGCGTTCCTTCGTCATCATTGCTGTTCTTGCAAGATTTTTGTTCTTGGGCAACCCACACCAAAACCAACCGCGTTGAAAGCTCCAACGCCAACATTTGCTATTCGCGAATCAACTTCAACACTCGCGTGAATATGGCCGGGAGACCTCGCCGTACCGTGGCGCCTGTGCGCGCTGTATCGGTCGTCGAGGACGACGAAGCAGACGAGTCGATGGAGGAGATCGAGGCGGTGTGTGCAGTGTGCGCCGTGTCTTCTGCGCGCGTCACAGTCGCATGCGCATCATGCGCGAAAACGTACCATTTGGCGTGTCACTTGCCGCCGCTGAGGCGCCGCCCCGCCGTCGACGCAGTCTGGGAATGCTCCGCGTGTGGCAACAGTGCTGCCACCAGCAACGAAAAGACTGCAGTGTCGGCAGGAGAAGGCAAGAAGGCCACCAGAGTCAAGGACGAGCCCAAAGATGACGAACCCGACACCAAGAAACGTCGTCGTGGTGGGCGGCAAGTAGCGTCGTTGTTAGTGAAGGAAAGCACACCAGAGACCCCGTCGAGTGAACGCCAGGCGAAGCTGCGTCGCAGTGTCGCTGTGGTGGTGAAAGACGAGCCAAGCGCGGTCGGGAGCGATTCGTCAGACGCGCCGTTCACGAAGCCACAGCCCCTTATGTCCAAAGCTGCAGCGGCAGCGGCCTCGAAGAAGAAGAAGGCGTCGACGAAGAAGGCGGTCAAAGTGCAAGAACCCGAATTGGCGTTCAAGCGCGCGAGCCGAGCGTCCGCTCGCGCAAAGGTTGTTCCCGTGAAGCGTGTCACAGTGGACGAAGACGATGACGCGTCCGATGGCGTGCCCGACGACGACGACGACGACGATGACAGTGACTTTAGTGGCGGTGACGACGACGAGGAAGAGGAAGAGGAGGAGGAAGAAGAGGAAGAGTCGACTCTGAGTTTGAGCGACGATGACTTTGACGATCGCGTGATCAAGCTGCCGACGCGCATCAAGGCGAAGCCCTCGCCGAAGAAACCAACAAAACGGCAGTCGAAGGAAAAGGCTGCAAAGAAGCAGCCGCGTACCAAGAAGAACAAGAAGGACGAGGAGACCAATGAGTTGGAGGAGGAGGAGTCAGCGGAGCTAGGCGCTGCGGCTGTGAACATGGAAACGGTCGACGTGGGTGAAGAGAGCGAGGAGGGTGAAGAGGAAGTGTACACGGGCCCATCGTACTTTGTCGAGTACGCGCCCAACGCACGATCGAGTGTGCGTAGCTTGCGTGGTATGACATTACGTGAAGCCCACGCTAACTGTCTGCTTTTTTCTATCTTAGTGCAAAACCTGCGAGCAGAAGCTGCCGCGCGATCTGCTTCGTGTTGGCGTCTACGTGAAGCACTCAATGTTCGGCCTCACCACCTACTACAAGGTTCGTTCTGGCTGCACCTTATTCAGCTTGCCTCTGCCCATTGCTGATCTGGACGGTTTCTGTGTTGTATCAGCATGTCGAGTGCACCCAGATCTGCTTGGATCCAGTGGGTGAGAGTGAGAGCGAGAATCAACTCGCTGACAAAATCGATTTCGACCCCTCCACCTTAACCAAAGAGAACGAGCCGATTCGTGGGCTTGCTTCACTCAATATTCAGGACCGACAGCGTGTGCTCACCCATATGAGGGACAACGCGAAGCTTGGACTGCTGGATGAGCGACGCGAATTATCCGAGGACCAGTATGTTCGGAAGATTCGCGCGGCTGAGAAAGAGCCGTCGCCGTTCCTCACAGCGACGCTCTTGCCATATCAGCGGGAGGCGCTTGCGTGGATGACAGCTCAAGAGCAAAGTGATTATAAGGGAGGGATCTTGGCAGATGAGATGGGAATGGGGAAGACGCTTCAAGCGATTTCGCTTATTCTGGAGAAACCACGAACTGATGGTGAACCAAGCCCCGAGCCCAAGCCGTCTACCAAGTCCAAAGTAAAGTCCCAGAAGGTTGAGTTCACGGCCAATTCTCGCGGTGGCACTCTCGTAGTGTGCCCCCTTGTCGCCGTCATGCAGTGGAAGAGCGAAATCGAGCGCTTTGTCGAGGCCAACCACTTCTCAATCTACATTCACCATGGCCCCAAGCGACTCGATGTCGTGGAGAAAATTGCTGCGTACGACATCGTGCTTACGACGTACTCAATTATTGAAAGCGAAGTGCGCAAAACGCTCGGGTGGGAAAAAGTGCCGTGCAAGTACTGCAAGAAAAAGTACTTGCCCGACAAGCTCATCCTTCATAACAAGTACTTTTGTGGTCCAAACGCCAAGAAGACCAAGCTGCAGGACCGTCAAGAAACCAAGAAGAAGAAGAAACGAGCGGCCGGGGAAGAGAGCAGTGACGAAGACCTAAAAAAGCCCGTGAAGGGCAAAAAGGTGCCACGCAAGAAGCTGCCCAAGAAGACGAAAGAGAAAGTGGAAAGCGACGATGACGACGACAGCGTAGACGAGAAGCGGAAACCTGTCAGGGGCAAGTCACCTATGCACCAAATCCACTGGACGCGAATCGTTTTGGATGAGGCCCACTACATCAAAGACCGCCGGTGCAACACGGCACGAGGAGTATTTGAGCTCAAGTCGGATTACAAGTGGTGCCTGACAGGTACGTTGTTGTTTTCTGCAACTCACGTAAACCTTGGTTTCTGACGAAGTTACTTCTTCATTTGGTTTGTGCGCAGGCACACCACTGCAGAATCGGATTGGCGAGTTATTTTCACTCGTTCGATTCCTGCAAATCAAGCACTTTGCGTACTACCACTGCAGCAAGTGCGACTGCCAGAAGCTCGACTTTGAGTGCGTACAGTACAATGTGTGGTATCTAATAGTTTGCATGGATAGACATCGTACTCACGGAGTGTGGCATTTCTGCAGTTTCCCTGGCGGCAAATGCCAGCATTGTGACCACATCACGATGCATCACTTCTCGTATTTTAACAAGAAGATCGTCATTCCGATCCAGAGCTACGGCTATGTGGCCGAAGGCAAGCTCGCAATGCTACGTCTTCAGAATGAACTGCTCCAGCACGTAAGTGGAGGTTTTAGAGCTGATTTTGTCTCGTCTAGATGGCAATCTTAACCCTCTTGGCTGTTGTAGATTCTGCTGCGACGAACTAAAGAAGGTCGCGCCGACGACATCTCGCTTCCTCCTAAACTGATTCGCGTCCGTCGTGATCGGCTGGACGAGCGAGAAAACGACTTTTATCAGGCCATCTACACTCAGAGCCAAGCGCAGTTCAACACCTATGTCTCGTCCGGCACGTTGCTCAACAACTACGCGCACATTTTCGATCTGCTGATTCGACTGCGCCAAGCCGTGGATCACCCTTACTTGGTGATCTACTCCAAGTCGAACCCGGCGTTGCAAGCCCCGATCCACAGCTCGAGTGCTATCTCGGCGGCCAAGTTCGTGCGGCCACTTGTGGAGCAGAAACCACTCGTGTCTGTGGTGGAAGGCGACAGCGACGATAGCGATGCCAGCGAGTGTGTCATTTGCCATGAAGACGTTGAAGACCCTGTGACGGCCAGCTGTGGCCACGTCTTCTGTCGCGAATGCGTAAACGAATTCATCGAATCACTTCCAATCGGCGCGGCAGCACTGTGTCCAGACTGCGACAAGCCGCTGACGGTCGACCTGTCCCCTCCAAAGGCAGCGACGATTGAAGATGAAGAAATCGTGGATCCGCATAAGCCAGTCATCCACCGCGCGCAGGTGGATCTTAAGCGGTACAACAAACACAGCATTCTGCATCGTATCTCGGACATCGACTCGTTTCAGACGAGCACCAAGATCGAGGCGCTGATGCAAGAGCTGGACCACATGAAAGTGCGCGACCCGTCGGGCAAAGCCATCGTTTTCTCCCAGTTTGTCAACATGCTCGACATCATCCAGCACCGGCTCACGATCGGCGGGATGAAGTGCGTAAAGCTGTCGGGCAACATGAGCATGGAGCTCCGTGACCGCACGATCCGCGCATTCCGCGATGACAACACGGTGACAGTGTTTTTGATCAGTCTGAAGGCCGGTGGCGTCGCGCTGAACCTCACCATCGCCTCTCAGTACGTCGGGTTGAGCCATTTTTGAACACAGTTGTCGTGGCTGATGCATGCTTGTTTTTGCAGTATTTTCTTGATGGATCCATGGTGGAATCCAGCGGCCGAGAACCAGGCGATCGATCGCACCCATCGTCTCGGCCAGTTCAAACCCGTGCAGGCGACGCGCTTCATCATCGCCGGAACTATCGAGGAGCGCATCCTCAAGTTGCAGGAGAAGAAGCAGCTCATCTTCGAAGGCACTGTCGGCGCAAGTGTGAGCGCGATCTGCCGTCTCACTGAAGACGATTTGCGCTTTTTGTTCAGCAAGTAAAAAGAAGTACGGTGAGAAAACACTGCATGTTATTTTTTTACAAGTTGCACAAAATGGGGGAGAAGATTGCAAAAAGACCAAGATACAGCGTGGTGCAAAAAGGAGAAAAAAAAGGAAACAAGAAACTGATCCGAAGATGACTCCGCAAAAAAGAAGCCAAAGATGAGGTGAAGAACCCGCCAACGCTCTCACGACTAGGTCGTCGGTGGAAAGCCAGAGCTGAACGATGCGTGGTTCGTGGGTCGTGTAGGCACTCCGTTCACATACGACTGATTGTGACGGCGATCGCCGCCGTATTGCTGGTAGGCTGGGCTGAAGTGGGCGCTACGCGGTGGCGCGTATTGCGGTGGCGGCATACCCAGTGTGGGCAGGTTGTGAAGCATGGCGGCTGCCGCTGCATGGGCGTTGGCCAAAAGAGCGTGGCCGTGCAAGACGTGGGCCGCGTGGTGGAAGTGCTGCTGTTGCTGCTGTGCATACAGGTGACTGGTGTGAGCGGCGACGAAGAACTCTTCGCCTCCATTCATCATCATCTGGTGGTGAGATGACGCATGATGATGGTGGTGGTGATGGTGATGCGGCTTCTTGGCGCCAAACTGGTGCTGGTGCTGATGCTGGTGTTGCTGAGGCTTCGGGGACGGAAATGGCTCCGGCTTGCCCTGGTTCGGGCCTGTGCTGTAGAACACCAGTGGGCGATACGACTCGTGTTTCTCAAGCAAACTCGAGTTCTGGAACCGCGTGATCATGGCCTGTTTGCCTTGGAGCCGCGCGTATGAGATCGCGCAAACCTTTTCGCTGTTGAAGTTGGTCCACTTTTGCGAATCAAACTCCTGGTAGAACGACACAATGCTGTCGGCTTGGATAAAGTTGATGAAAGCGTAGCCCATGTTGCACTTGTTCTTGAAATCGATCGGCAGGTAGAAAAAGTCGTACTTGCCGTGGTGATGTGCATTAATCTCCGCCAGCAGCATTTGCTGTGTGTACTTGTTCGGAATATTGCGCACCATGAGCGTGGTTCGTTTGTCGTCGCCCGCAGCCACCTTCTCGATCGCCAGACTGTACTCGCCGGTGCCTTGATCGTTGCGGCCAATGCTACTCGTACTGCTTGTCGTGCTCCCCGCATAGCTGCTGCGGAAGCCAGGGTCACTGCCGGTGCGGATAGGCCCCAGTCGCCCCTGCATCAACGCATGAGGATCGATCACTTGGTGCGACTGGTTGGTCAGGGTGGGGGCGCTTGCAGGAGGTCGATGCTGCGACGGTGTGTATTGGTGCTGGTACCGAGTTGTACGAGTCGTCGACGACGCGAAACCGTCGCTAAAAAGTGAAGACGAGGCGTCCGCGGATAATGACGCGAATGCCGAACTGCTTCTCGGTCGTGCGGCCTCGCGAACGCGCCATGCGTTGCCGCTGGCAGCCAAGGATGGGGTGAAGGGCGAAGTCGAGCGGCTGGTTGGAGCACTGTCATTGAAACTGTCGGCAGCCCGATCCGCTTCTGGGTCAAGCGCGTTGCGAAAGCTCGTGGAACGAGGTTCGAAGAACGATCCCTGGAGAGGAGAAGACGACGATGTGGATGACGGGGACGTGAGGATCGAAGTGCTTTCAGAAAAACTCTTTGGCCGATTGGTGTACGACTGCCCTTGCTGGCCAGCCATCGCCACGACGCTGTCTTGGAATACTTGCACCATTGCCATGTCAAAAGTGGGTGGACGCGAGCGAGTGGCAGTAATCATGTGGCCACTCGGGAGCAGCACACCAGCAAGTCGCGAGAGAGTAGTGGGCACGTCGCGCGCGTCGTTGAACTCGACAAGAAACGGATTGGAGCCCATGCCGTCGGCATCGCGTTCCAATACACTCGCAACTTCACCGTAGCGAGAACAGAGCTGTCTCATGTCGTTCGATCCCCCGATGAGCGGCGGCCCGTGGACCTGCAGCAGCAGCGTCGCGCAGTTGATATCGTTCGGCGCCTCGTACGGAACCGAAAAGTGCGCCGAGGTCTCGCTGCCGGTGGATCGCGTATTGTTTGTAAACCAGAGCTTGACGGCGCCGATCGCCGCCTTCAGTTGAAAGAACGTGCAGAACAACACGCCGTCGCTAGCGAATTCTTCCCGAATCGAGGCGAGCGGTCCGTATCCCTACAGAACATAGAATGCAGAATGGTCATTGACATCGGTAAACGATCCAACAAGTTAAAAGCCAAGTCGACGAAGCTCGTACGCTCAAGGTTTCGATCAGACGCCGCAGCGTCGACGGTGCAAACGCCGCTGTGTGGCTGCGCACAATCACATGTCGGGACGCGACCGTCGTCTGCATCGACCGAGACAGCTCTTCCCCCGGCGCCAACGTTGGTGTGGGCATTGTCGCTGGCGTTGGCGTCGCCATCAGCTGCGGCACGCGCTCGTTCCAAATGTCGTGGAGCTTGACGGCGCCCAGCGACGTGTAATCCGAAAAGCTGCGCGGACGGATCGCGCGCTTTTCCACACGTCGTGGCTCCGCTTCCTCCTTCAGAATATACCAACGAGACGCCATCAGTATGTATCCTCCAACAAATCAGTCCGGTGGCACAAGAGACAAGTACGTACCCCGTTCGAGGCGGCGTAGGACATCGAGCGCAGCGACGTGGCAATGCTGTGCAGCGACGCAGTCTCGTCGTCGTCGTCGTTCCGCGCCAACGACGGCGACGCCGGCGCCTCGTCGATCGACAGCGAGCGGAACGCGCGCCAATCGGCGGATCCGCTCAGCGGCGGCGACGCCAACGACCGCGCTTCGCTGCTGCTGCGGAACGAACTGACGCTCCACGAGCCCCAGAGGTCGTAGGACGACGACGACGACGACGACGCCTCGGACGCTGGTGAGGCCTTGGTCGGCGGCGTGGGCGACAGCTCCTGGTCCGGGTCGTTGGTCGTGTCACCGTTGTCCAGACGCGCAAAGAACGGCGGCGCCGAGTGCTTGAGCGACGACGACGACGCCAACGACGCTAACGCCAAAGTTGGCGCCTTGTCTTCGTCGTCCTCGAGCAGCTGGTCGACTTGGGCGACATGACGTTGGCGTGGAATCTCGTTCGCGAACACCTGTCGCAGCCCGCATCGCGCCAACGTGTGGGTCTTCAAGTTGCCGTGGCGGTGGACCGCGTTGGCACACTCGGCGCAGTACCGTAGCTCACAGGCCGTGCAGTCCACGACCGCAGCGCGGGTCGAGCATTCATCGCACTCGCTCTCCGCTAGTAGCGTTGGCACCTCCTCAGACGCCGTGCTTGTCGGCGAGTTGGTTCCGTTGGCGTTGGTTGTTGGCGTCTCGCCTTCTTTGTGCTGGTCGTCGGCGTGAACCACATCCTCGACGGCATGGCGTTGGAACGCACCCTTGGCGTGGCGAGCGGCGCTGCAGGCGGCGCAGTAGCGCAGCGCGCAGGCCCCGCAGCGCTTCGTCGCGGCGCGCTCGCCGCACGCGCAGGCCACTTCGACGCCCATGCTTTGCCGAATGGACGGCCAGCGGGTCGCGATCTTTCGCCGGCAAGAGACGTTTCGCTTCCGCCACAGCTTGTACCGGATCTCGAGCGAGTGCTCCAAGCGTCGGTCGCGTCCGTCTGTCTGAGCCGTCGCGTGGCTGATGCGAGAGGAGGCGGAGGTTTCCCTTTGGGAGGCACGCGAGGTGCCAGGAATTCCGCGCGGAATATGCTCTACCGCTGCTGATCCCCAAGTGTTGATGGGAGGCCAGCGAGATAAAAAAAAATTCTTGTTCTCTTGTTTCTCTTTTTTTGTTGGGTTTTGCTGTGGAAGTTGGCAGAACGACCAAGCCGGCGCTGTTGGAATTGGAAAAAAGATGAGATTTTTTGCTAATAGATTGTTTTTTTTTTCTTCTTTTCTCTTCTTGGTGAGGTTTGGCTCTGTTTTCGACGATTGCTGACCTTCGGTGGAGGTCGGAACAGCGTTTTATGCACAAACTTGAAATTTCGCGAAAGTTACGTGAGGATCATGGGCCATGATCTCAACAATAAAGACACTGCGATGTGAAAAACAGCGCGAAGTTTGGTATTCTTGGTGAAGTATTTTTTCGTTCGGACAGTAATTTTGTTGTTTGACGGATACGGATCATTTTTTTCTTCTTCTTTTTTCCTTGTTTCTTTTTTCCCATTCCTTTCCCGCACGTAGCCTGCAAAATACAGCGCCGGTGGTCAGTTCGACCCTGACGGAAGATCGCAGATCCAACCATGACACAAGGGGGTGGGAATGTGGACGGCAACGCTCGCACTCGCAGTATTAGCTGGCCCGATTCCAGAGACTGGAATCTGGCCACCTGCTGGTTGGACTTGTCCAACGAACGCATGTGGAAGCGTCCCAGGATTGTTCTGCCTTGTCTCACTCCTCAAGCACAAAATGACAGTACTGTGAACTTTAATCTTATAAGGCATAGCATGCCTGACGCGCCGCTGTCAACGCTCCTCCCTTGGTGGCACCAACATCCGGGAAAAAACCTCATCTGTCCGCATTCGTCACGTTGGATCGGCCGAACGTTGGCAGCAGCTCTGAACACGCAGCTTCCACATCCAAATCCAGATCCCAACATTCCTCTGTGCCCCGCTATCACCATGAGCGATCTCGCGCATCTACTCCCGCCAACGTGGAAGAAGCACGTCGCGCTCTGGCTGGAAGATGACATCCCGTCCTTCGACATTGGCGGCTTCGTCGTTGGCGGTGCGCTTCTCGCCGCATCTCTGCATCTCTGTTCGACTCGCTCGCTTTTAACCCATTGTTTGCTTGTCCGTCTGGCTCTCCAGAGGCGCTGGAGACGGCCTTCCTTCTGGGCAAGTCCAAGGGCGTCCTCGCGGGCGTGCCGTTCTTCACCGAGGTGTTCACAGCGGTGGACTGTCAGGTCGAGTGGCTCCTCAAGGAAGGCGAGCTCGTGGACCCGTCGACCGCGGCCGAGGGCAAGGTCGTGGTGGCAAAGGTCACGGGCAAGTGCCGCAACATCTTGCTGGGCGAGCGCACGGCGCTCAACATCCTCACGCGCGCCAGCGGTATCGCCACCGAGGCCAAGCGGTCGGTGGACATTGCGCGCGGACTCGGCTGGCACGGCCACGTGGCCGGCACGCGCAAGACCACACCGGGCTTCCGCCTGGTGGAGAAGTACGCGCTGCTCGTGGCCGGCGCGGCGACGCACCGCCACGACTTGTCGCAGATGGTCATGCTCAAGGACAACCACGTGTGGGCCGCCGGCAGCATCACCAACGCCGTGCGCAAGGCCCAGCGCGCGACTGGCTTTTCGATGAAGATTGAGGTCGAGGCGCGCAAGCTCGAAGAGGCCGTTGAAGCCGTTCGTTCTGTTTTTTCTGTGTTTAATTCCCAACGCTGTTGGGCTCTCTGCTGACTGGATTGCACCTTGCTGTTGGTTTCTACAGGCCAAGGCGGGCGCCGACATTGTGATGTTGGACAATTTCACGGGCGAGAAGCTCAAGGAGACTGCGGCTGTGCTCAAGCAGCAGTTCCCGCACTTGCTCATCGAGGCGAGTGGCGGCATCACGCCCGACACGCTGGGCCAGTACGTGTCCCCGCACGTGGACATTGTGAGCCAGGGCAAGCTCACCCAGGGTGCGTGCTTTGTTGGCGAGTTTTGCTGTTGGATTTCGCGGACGTAGGCTGATGGGTTTGTGTGTTTTTGGTGGCGCAGGCTACGGCTTCCTGGATTTCTCGCTCAAGATCCAAAAGGCCGACGGCGTCTTGTCGGCGTAGACGGAACTGAACTGCCTGGCAGATAGAAGCAGTGGAATCCGTCAGCCTAGTCAGACAAACAACCAGTGAGAGCAACGTACATGTCCAACTGAGAATTCCCATTTTAACTCGTGGATAGTGTCTTGGCGCGTCATTCACATGGACGATCCGGAGGACCGATGGGTGGGGTGCGAGGTTCAAGGCGCGGCTGCAACCGCCGCGCACTCAGCAAGCGGGGCGAGTGAGCTTACTTGCGGTACGCTCCCTTCTTCTACTTCGACCGGGTCGGCGCAGGGATCGGTGCAGGGGTTGATGCAGGGGTCGGTGCAGTTTAGGTGGGCTTGGTCGCTGTGCTAGATTCTGATGGAGGATACCCAACATTGGCCGTGTCGCTAGTTGGGGTCCCAGGAGTCGCAGGGGTCTTGGGTGTCATCGCAGGGTTCTTAGCCTTCGGCGCAGGATTCTTTGGGTCTGGGCAGGCCGGGACCGTAGCTGTCATTGATGTTGTCCGTGTTAACGGTCGCAGAGCTCTTGGGTGTTGGCGCAGGGTTCTTCGGCATCGGCGCAGGGGCAGATCTATCGGCACCTTTGCTCACGTCAGTATTGTTGCTATTGCCCTACCCAGCCTTAGGCGAGTTCCCGCCGGTGCTCTTGGCATTGTCACGAGCCCGTATTGCCGCTGGTCACTGGGTAGGTTGGCGACCTGTAGGCTCCGACCTTCCCGTTGCCACCTTTTAGTGTGGCAGGCAACCGACTTGGTGCTGGAATGTGGTTGTAGCTGCCGTCGTACTTGCGGTAATTCGTGTCCTTGCGATCCATGGGTTGGGTGTAGAGATGATCGTTGATTTCACAGCGATGGTGGGCTGATTCTCGTTGGTTTTCGGAGTAATCTTTTGCTCGGGTTGAGATTTTTCTTGGTTTCTTGGTTGGAGCCACCGTGGTTGGAGGGACGACTCCACCTTGACGAGGCTGTCGTGGCACGGCATTGTCGCCACTTGGACAGCGTTGCGTGGACCTGATGTCGAAAATTTATCCGTCACGTGTCCAGGTGAGTTGACGTCGCGGAAGGCGTTTGCCATGCTTCTTGCGACCGCCGTAGTTTGATGACGAGCCGACCTCTACGCCACCATGCCCTTCGGCTTTGAGGACCGAGTTGAACGCGCGATGATCTAGCCCACGAGAACGTGAGGCTCATAGTTGACTGCCAGGGTCAAAATACGTTTATTGGAGCTGCCGAAGATACTCACGCACCTTTCTCGACACTCTTCTCATTAACATGACTCAGCACTGTCTTGCGAAATTCTATGATTCGACCGTGACGGCTCTGAAAGCGGGGAATAGAAGATTCCACTCTAGTTTGATCCCATATTGTACACCGCTGTTCTAGTTGTTGCAAGCTCAAACGCGGCAGTGTTGCGTCGCATTTAACGAAGATCGTTTGAGTCGTATCCGTGCCACGATACTGTCTTTTGGATTCCTGCCATACTTCTGGTCCACGTCAAGAGTAAAATCCTCGATGTCATGTTGCTAAATAGTGGGGATCAGCATCAGAAAGAAATGCGGAACCTTCTATGCCTCTGCCTGGATGTAAAGGGCTGATATGTGCATATCCCCATCAATGGTTTGGCATCGATGATGCTCGACGAGCCGACATCTGGCCGGCATGCTCGAAGAAGTATTCGCGGTTCGCTCGTAGGTGGTCAACGTACTTCTTGGCCTCAGGAAGAATTCCAGCGATCGAGTTCCACAAGGGAGCAACCAAGTAGTCGATGAAGTTGACTTGCAATCGGCACTTGACCACCTCATCGTCGAGATTGATGATATGTGGTGGCACAGCGACACCAGCGGCTTCGTACTTTCTCGCTTGCATCGTGAATTCTTGGCATACCATATCTACCCATTTGCAGGCGATTGGTAATGGTCGTGCGACGTTGCCCAGATCGGAGCCGTGGATGATCATGTTGAGCATGAGCTGGCGACCGTCAGTCACGTTCTCAAAGTCGTCGACCTTGCTCACGGAGGCCAGCTCACCCAATAACTTGGAGTGGTGCTTCATGTCGGTCGCTAGAATGCAACGAATGACGCCCGTTCTCACGGATACTCGCATACTTGAGCTCAGGTCGCGCAAGATATCGCATCCAGGTGCTACACACACGAAGCATAGTTAGTCTCACCGTGAAAATTTCCAGGTCGATGAGTACGCACTTCGTAGAACAGAGAAGGTCATCGCAGCATGGTGGTTTTCGAGCACTGACACGTCGTTGTAGCACAGGGCTAGCGCAGAACTGGACTCAACTTCGAACTGGTTGTCGTTGCCTGGATGATCCGCATCATGCCCAAGCGCAGCAACAATGATGCTGAGCGCCTCAAATTCCTTGATGACGTTCAGAACAGACGTGTCTCGGATCAGTCGGTATGATGACAGCGCAACGTCGAATGCGTGGTAGTAATTGTGATACGGAACATCTCGATAGCGGGATGCAATCGTGTCGATGAACGAGCGCAAGGTCTGAAGCTCGATTCGGAACGTTGTCACCAGGAATAGGCCCTCGAAGAGCAAGAACGAAAAGTGCTTCAGTTCATCCACCGTCTTGGTCAGCGGATCAAACTCATCGTGCAGCATTTCATCAACCGCAGGCGAAAATCTCATCGTCATTTGACGCCATCGGTTCACCAACGAGCTCGCGCGCGTAACCCGGACAAGAGAATTTCGACTTCGAATTCGAAGTCGAGTGCTCACCGCATGAACATCTGCTTCGATCTCTGCATCGGTCTGCGAGCTGACTGAATGATCACCATCTTCAGTTTCTGCACCGCTGGACGCTCTTGCGGAGGCGACTCGAGCTTGAATGGCCTCATCCCGCTTTCGCTTCCAATAACACTTGGCCAAGAACTTCCCAAGCGCCCAGCAGGCATACGCGAATGTGCTCCATTTGTTTCGTGGTACGCGCTTCGATTCGTCAAACCCCGATATATCCAGAAGCGAGTGGACACTTGCGACTTCATGCTTCGCACTTGTTTCCTCCTCGTCGTGGATATCCATGACTACACGATTGGCCCAGTAGTCTGCCTGTACTTTCGCAAACATAATCAAGGACGAGTTGATCCGGAGAGCGTGCGACACCAGCTGACTGTAGACAGCAAGAACTTTCTCGTCGAACTTCTTGATCAGAGGATGAGAGCCAGGATCCATGAACCTCGTCGAGTTGATTGCTTGGATGACTCCAAGAGTTTGGTCGTTCTTGTCGACGATGGGGAAAGTAATTAACGACTCCGTCTTGAAGCCAAACTTCACGTCAAATGAGCGATCAAATCGTGGATCCTCGTACGGATTGCGCACAATTAAAGTCTGCTGGGATGAAGCGACTGTGCCCGCAATGCCCTTTCCGTATGGGATGCGAATGCCGTTCACGCTACCGAGCGTGCTCAAAGACCAGAGCTCAGACTTGATAGGATCGGCAACGTAAAGAGTAACTCTCTTCGTATTGAAGATGTCTTCTCCGATTTCACAGATCATGTTCACCAGTGACGACGGATCGTTGATGTTTTCAACCTGGAAGTGGGCATTGAACAGGTTGATAAGCTTCTTCTTCTGCAACGTCGACGTGTTCATGTCTTCGTTCTTCTTTTTCAAAACGACTGCGAGGGCGAGAGACGCGAGGAACGGCTTCAGCGAAACGACATCGTAGGTATGCTGCTCTTGCTTCGATATGAACAGCAACCCGGCATAAGATGCTGCCATCGTCCGCGGAAGAGGCAAGAATACAACCGTCCGAGGGCACAAAGACCCTACAAGGGACGGAACTTCGTGGTGGGATGTGAGATCCAACGGATCAACTCGTTCCACACTCTCGACGAGTCGACTGAAAAAGCATCCTTGGCCATTGAGATCTTCTGTAGAGTCGCCAATCTTCTTCAACGCTGCCACGACCTCTGACGACATCTCAACAATCTTGGTCTCGTCGGTATTCGATCGTTGACCGTGGGCCAGCACTCGGCACTTTCTCTTGGTCGGGTGGAAGTCGAGTAGACATACTGCATCTGACTGTGACTGACAAAGCAGTCGCTCGACCAGCTGGTTCAAGTTTGGCGAGACCAACCATCGTCTCTCCTCACGCTTCGCCGCGGCGACTTCCTCATCTTCGTCACCTTCTTCAACTGGATCGTCATCTGCTTTTCGCAAACTCGCTTGGTCGGCAAGAATGGCAAGGGACGAAGACGATGGCGCCGTTGTGAGCTGGTGCTCAGTCATGACCGACAGCGGAAGAACCGTCTTCTGCAGGAACTCGTCCAGTTGGTTGTATGCGTCGTTCGTTTTACAGAACACTTGCCTCAAGTCGTACTGGTACACGATGTTTTCCAGGGTCGTCATCGCTGCTGCAAAAATCGATGTTGGGAAGACCATCGACCGTGGACTTCGAGCTTCCACGACGAAGATCGGCTTGCCTTGCTCGTCGACGATGACGCTCGCGAGCGTGCTGCATGTGCGAATGTCTGCTCGCGAGTCCACGTCAAACACCGGATCGTACGAAGACAGCGTTTGAAGGTCTTGAACAAACATTGATGCATTCTGGCGAGGCGTTCCCATCGGCTCGTCGCTCGTGACGATCATCTCAAGAGCAAACTTGTCGAGTGGCACTTCAAATCCAGCAATGCCTGGCTTGGTGCACGCCGTGACGTTCAGCATCCGAGACTGCCCGTCAATTGAATACAAAACAGCCCAGTCGGCGTCGAGCGCGTCGGCCGCCGACAGCAAGAGCGCGTCGATGGTCTTGAGCAGAGTTTCTTCAGACCGAACGACGTCACGAAGACGCAAGTTGGCCAGCTGCCGATAAAACCGGAGCTCTTTTCTGCTATCCTGATCCCTCGCTAGCCCCGATGGATCGCCATTCATAGGGTCCTTGGTGTCTTCGTTTGCGGGGGCGCCCACAACGGACTCGGCGAGCGGCCCCGACGTGACTTGTCGCCGCACAGAGTCTGGGGCCATCAGCGTGTCCGAGGTCGAGTTGCTGGATGACCCGAGCCCTTTGAGCGGCTTGAGCGGCTCCAAATGGATGCGGTAGTCGTTGTTCGGCGGTTTTTTGCTGTGCTTGCCTTTCTGTGGCGGCACGGGCGTGAGCTTGCGCGTATCACCGTCGCTGACACCGACGCCGACACCGACGCCGACGCCTGGCTTCGCCATGATCGACGGGAAGTACACCGGCGTGTCGCACCCGATCCGGTTCAGCCGCGCCATCCTTGTCGTCGCGTCCGTGTGTTTCAATCCTTGCTTTGTCTCGCGCTGGCGACGGCAACTTGCGGTCACCGGCTTTGTCGTCGACTCCTCCTCACGCACTCCTCCTCACGCACACCCAGGCGCCGAGGCAAGCGAAGATGAGCGCGCAAAACTCCTCTGCCAGCCGCTAGGTGTTCCTCAGAGCCTCCACCTTCACACTCTGCATGCCGCTGAGCGATCCTCTCCGCTCAATTTGGTCTTGGAGGGAGCCGTCTTATCATCTCTGGAAATAGCGCGCGTGCTCAGACGCAGTTCAACGCTGATTTTTAGACACCACGAGCGCGCAGCCAGAGGCAGATTCAGCAGCAGCAAGACTCTGCCAATCTACTCGCTCCGGTTGCGTTCGCACACGTAAACTCCATCATGGAGTCCACGAGCTTCTCGCTGCGAGGTGGAAGAAGTGGGCGTCCATGCTCGTTCTCTGGTTTAGTTTCCCTTTGCCAAAAATGAACTACTTTAGGTGAGGGATCACTGAAGGGCCTTTGGTCACACCGCCCTCATCTAAAATAGTTCGTTTTTGTACTAATGTGAATAGGACTTTTCTTCGTTTAGTACAACAGCCATACTGCACAAGCTCAGATCCCTAATTTAGTCATCCGAATTCAGATTAGAGAATGGATGAAAATCTCAGCAATAATCTAGGACCAATAAACTAGGACACTCATTAGTCTAGGCTAGGCTCTCCCGCCATGACTGTGTACACCGGATGATGGAAACCAGGGCAAAACGGTCAAGCATCAGCAACGCATCCAGCACGCTTCCCTCCATCTTCCTCTACGCGCGCGTGCTCTCCTATGCGCTGCATGCAGGCCCAGGGAGGCGTTGCGAAGGAATACTGTTGCCCATCATGCCGTCGCTGGAGTCTCTGCCACTGTGGCGCGGCCTGGAATTCCCAGAAAACGACCCTGAGGCCCCACGGTTTCCAGTTGGTGTTGGGTCACGACCCAACTGAGTTCCGAACGATTTCTGCTGATTAATTCATGCCCATCACGGTTTGTTAGGCTACGGTCGATCCTCCAAGCAGCTATGTAGCTTTCCAGTGTATCCGCCGCGGCTTTATTTAGCCGTCCTCGACTGCCGCTGTCTGACCAATGCCGTTCGCCGCGATAACCAGTATACATAATATGTACGTCGCTGCGCTCCAGTAGTATGGATCAGCGGCCCTCGCTGCGCTTCGTGTCCTCGCTGGTGAAATCGCGTTGGTGCTCGTTTAGTATCATGAGTCCAACTACGGCGCCTACCTCGTTCGAGAACTTGTGCAGACCGGCATCCAGACCTACCAGGCGTACCGGCTTAGCGCGCTCATTGCGCGCCAGTGGATGAATTGGGTGGTCATTCTCTTGCTTGTGTTCAACTGCTGGGCCACGCCGGTGACCTAGTTCTTCATTCGCACGTCGCTCGGTCACGCGCGGCTACTCTGTCTGCTTGTCAACCTCGCGCTCGATTTCGTGTCGTACGTGATCTTCCCCTTGGCGCTGTTACTCCCTTACTACGCCGAGTTCAATGCGCAAATCGGCAACTTCGACATCCACTACTGGTACACCGACGTGTGGCTGATCCAGGTCATCAACGATTGGCAGCTGCTGTTCATCACGTCCAAGTGGGACGCGCTGTCCAAGTTTTTCATTGCCTACAACATCACGCGGTCGCTCCGGGCGATCCCAAGCAGTTGCGGTGCCGCGGCGCCGCCGTGAGCGTGAATCCGACTGCGGTCGTACCGACGGCTGGCGTTGTGAACAGTTCAGCTACCATGGCCCCATTGGCAGCGTCGAATGGAAGCGATCCGTCCAAGATATCGAAATCACACCCATTCCAACTGGCAGAGCGTCGTGGAGCGGCGAGGCCATCGCTTGCTCGCGTTCTGGGGGCTCGTCGTACTCGGCCTCCACGTCCACACGTCCACAACAGGCAGTAATCACCAGTGTATGGTTCAAGTGCGACCGTGGTTCACGACGCGTCGTTTGCTCCCTCATGGAGCTCAGTGGCTTGAGTGGAGAGCTCTCAGGGAATGCCTCGAATTTCGACCACTTGGTTGAGTCAGTCCAGAGCAATTGGCTCACGTATCTAGTCATCCGCCATTGCGACACCGTGGAGAACACTCCAAGAATTCATGAACTGCCTTGGTTGGTCGGACTCAAGGCGTACAACTCGACGCTCGTAAGCTGAAACCAAGACGCGGCGCTGACACAGACCCACAATCCAGAGATGACGTTCGTTTTCTTGGTCAGGATCCAAGCAACAGCCATACCGAAAGGACTCTATCATCAAGACTACCCGCATAAGCTCTATGACGTCGAGTTATCCGAGTGGAACGTGACGACATTACCGGACGAAGTGGCCAACGTGTGGCCACTCGGAATGTTCTTGGTGCTCGAAGGCTTCCACTTCTCAAGTTTCCCCTCAGCACTGACAAAGCTCCAACCCGCCGGTCTGTCGAGCTAGTCCAACAACTTGAGCGAGATCCCAGCGGCGTTCTGGGAGAACGACGGGCTGGTGTTTACGGCAATCCGATCACCGAGCTGCCGTCCGTGCGACCAACGGCGCTGGACTATCAGTTTCTGAGCATCGTGAGGACGGAGATCGGTGGTCTGTCTGGTTGGGTGGATCCGGTGTCAGTGTACGAGACGTACGCTGGCAGCACTCCGTTGTGCGTGTTGTTGAAGACGGGGAACGCAGGTGCATTGGGTTGTCGTCGTCGCAGATGTCGGTGTTGCAAGGATACGTGAACTGCATTCCCGCGACGGCGTATCCGTGCTTGACGCATTACCCACTGGCGGACGAGGCGATCAACAACCCGTCCAACGTCCGCTGAACTTTGATTTTTCTTCGTGGTAGGCTGCCGCATTCGAGACGAGGTCAGGCGCAAAACCGTATCGATCGCCCGCGTACTGTACCTTCTTTCGAATCGAATCTGTAGACCTATCCATCTCCACAAAACGCCTCGATTTGCTTCAGGAACGGGCTGATTTGAATTGAGCTGAGCAACTTTCGGAACGAAAATAGCCGCCTGAGCTGAACGACGGAAAAAGTAACGACGAACGTTCCTGTGAGTCATGGTTCAAGCGTCCAGGTGGCGATTTGAACAAGTCTCCTCCGATTACGTCAGGCGGCAGCGCTTAAAGTCGCCATGGACTCCCGACTCGAAGTCGAGGTGTCCAGTTCGGTGTTCGCTGTCGTGTGGGGCGGGGTCGCCATCTTCTACGCAGTGTGCGGCACTTTCCTGGCGTATCAAGGAGCCGCCTACTTGTACCTGCTCACACAAGCGTTGCCCCTTCTTGGCAACTTCGGCCTGCTCTCTCTGGGGGTCGATGCACGGTACTTTACAACCATCGGCGGTGTCTTCTTTGCGATCGCGGCCGTGCATTTCTACGGATTGGCCAACATGGTCTGCCGCTCGCTGGTCTCTAGACGGCTCGTGTTCACGGCCATCAACTCGTCTGGGCCGCCGTCTGTGCTTAGTCGCGTCGTTGTCCGATCTGCCAAGTTTCTGTCGGCAATGGTGGAACCCATGCTCCCGCCTCCGACGTCGCTTGCTCGCCGACTGATGCATCGTCTCGTCTCTGGCACACTCACACTTTGGACGGCGTTTGGCGTCACCAGTCCAAACTACGGCGTCGTCTACGTCGTGCGAGAACTGATCCAGACCGGCATCCAGTCGTACCAAGCGTACCGGCTCAGTGCGCTGGTCGCGCGCCAGTGGATGAGCCGGATCATCGTGCTTTTGCTCGTCTTCAACTGCTGGGCGACGCCCGTGATCCAGTATTTCGTTCGCTCGTCGCTCGGCCGCGTGCGATTGCTCTGTCTGCTGGTCAACTTGGCGCTCGATTTCGTGTCGTACGTTGTGTTTCCGGTCGCGCTGTTCCTGCCTTACTTTGACGATTTCGATCCGGTGATCGGCAACTTTCAACAGCATTTCTGGTACACAGACATTTGGCTGATCCAGATCATCAACGAGTGGCAGATGCTGCTCATCACGTCGCTCTATGACGCGCTGTCCAAGTTTTTCATCGCGTACAACATCACGCGCTCGCTGCGGTCGATCCCACGACTGATTCGCTTGCAACGAGTTCTGTCAGCGGCGGCTCAGGATCGAAACTTCTTCGTGCACTCGGCCCCCACTCGCCCAGCTTCGTCACTGTTGTGCCAGCCCCGAAACCATCAATCGCCCGCACCCCCAGCGAGCACAAGGCTGGCCACACTTTGCAAACGGACAAGTGGAGACGCCGCATTGAGCACCTCGGCCATCGCCTGCTCGGTCTGTGGGGTCTGTTGATACTCGCTCTCCATATCCAAGCCGGTTTGACGGGCAATAACGACCAATGTCTGGTGCAAGTGCGTCCATGGCTCACGACGCGGCCCGTGTGCTCGCTGATGGAGATCAACTGCCTGGACGGCTCGCTCTCGGGCAACGCGTCGGACTTTGACACGGCCATCGATTCGATCGAGCGCGACTGGCTCACGTACTTGATCATCCGCGACTGTGACGCCGTGGAAATCACGCATCGGATCCAGCAGCTGCCGTCGCTCATCGCCGTCAAAGTGTTTAACTCGACGCTGGTCAGCTGGGGCGTCGACGCGGCGCTCACGCAGACCCACACGCCCAACATAATCTTCGTGTTTATGGCTCTGATCCGGGCGCAGGCCGTGCCACCGGCACTGTACGACCGCGACTATCCGCAGCGACTGTACGACATTGAGCTCTCGGACTGGAACGTCACGTCTCTGCCCGACCAAGTCGCGGACGTGTGGCCGCCGGGGATATTTTTGGTGGTCGAAAAGTTTCAGTTCCCGAGTTTTCCAGAGGCGCTGCTCAAGCTTCGACCAGGATATCTGTCCATTTCGTTCAACGGGTTCCCCGAGATTCCTTCCCAACTTTGGGACAACGAGCTGCTTATATTCCTGAACCTGAACGGCAACCCGATCCAGCAGCTTCCAGCGGCGCAGCCAGCTTCTGCATTCTTTCTGTTTATCAGCATTATCGAGACGAAGATCGCTGCGCTTCCACTGTGGCTCGGTCCTTCCACCGTGGTAGAACTGCTCGCGGGCAACACTCCGTTCTGCGATACTGTCCAGGCGCGCAACGCTACCGCACTGGGCATTTCAGGCTCGCGGCTCCACGCCCTCGAGGGGTACGCCAACTGCACGCCGGCGAGCGAGTTTTCGTACCTCACGCACTACCCGCTGGCGGACGAAGTGGTCAACAATCCACCAGCCCGCGCACGCAGGAGCAAAGAGGACGGCAATCAGTTGTGAAGTCCAAAAGGTTGCAATATGCGTCACGGCGCAGGTGGTCTGTATTGGGCGGGCGTGAGTATTCTACGGTGGCGTGGGATGAAGAGATCAGAAATGCAGCGCTTGTATAAGAAAAATGGCAGCTGCGTCGTCGCGTGGGATGCGTGCGTTTTTGTGCTCTAGATACACTCACACGCATGCACCGTGGCAAGCGTCTTCGGCGAAGAAGAGGAAGAGAGGGAGAGAGAGGAGGAGGAAATTCCTAAAGGCGTCTACGAGGGGATGGTGGCCGGCGTCTTCTGCTTCATGAGCTTCTCGAACGCCTGGCGGCTCAGCTCGGGATGTTCTTTCGCAAACTCGCTCCAGAGCGCCGCGCCGACGACCGGGTCGACGAGCATCGCGCGGAACGCGAGCTCGCCGTGCCGCGCGGCCGCGTCATTGTGCACGTGCTGCACTTCAGCGGCCCACTCGTCCTGGCGCAGCTGCTGCTGCTGCGAGCTGATGCTGGGCGAGCTTGTCCGCGAAATGTCGCGCTTGGTGGGCGTCACAAACTTTTCTTCGAGCCGCTTGAGCAGTACGATCGCGCGCTCGAGCTGGTCGATGGTGAAGTCGCCTTCCTGGTCCAGCAGCGGCTGGATCGCGGCGGCGTCCACGTTCACGTCGTTGTCCAGCAGTCGCTGGAACCATTTGATGGCCGTCTGCTGGGTCTGGTGGAGCTGCTCGCTGCGACGAAGCGAGTCGGTGTTGCCGGCGTGCTTGCGGTGGTACAGCAAGATGTCGCCCAAGCTCATGATGGTCAGCTCGTGGCCGTACGCGCAGCGCAGCCACAGGTCGTAATCCTCGCACGACGGCTGGCTGGTCGAGTAGAGCTCGTTCGAGGTCGCGACGATCGTGTTGATCACGCGGCGGTGCATCATCACGGTCGGGTGGGCCACAAAGCAGCCAAACAGCAGCTGCCAGCGCGTCGCGAGCGGGCCAGTCGGGTACACAGCCGTCTCAAGGCGCTGCGCGTCGACTTCGTCTTCGTTTTCGCGGCCCACGAGGATCGAGGCGCCGAGAATGTCGACGAACGGATGCTCGAGCATAAAGTGGATCTGGCGCTGGATGCGGTCAGGCAGCGAGACGTCGTCGGCGTCCATGCGCGCGACAAACGTGCCCTGCGCCATTGAAAACCCCTTGTTGAGCGACGCCGAGATGCCCACGTTGGTCGCATTGCGCACGTAGCGCACGCGCGAGTCGCCATGCATGCGCTGCGCGATGATCGTGGCCGAGGCGTCCGTGCTGGCGTCGTCGATCACGATGATCTCCATTTGCGGATAGCTCTGCTGGAGCACGCTGCGCAGCGCCTCGTCCACATAGTCTTCCGCGTTGTAGACGGGCATAACCACCGACACAAGCGGCGTGTGGTCCGCGGTCCAGTCGACGCTGCCTCGCGCGCGCGGCTGCGAGTTGAGTGACGACGTGAGCACGAGCGTGCCGATGTGGACGCTGGAAAATCGGTGGCGGCGGTAATACGCCCCGTCGAGCGTTTCGCTGGACTCGTACAGCCGCAGCAGCTGCGACAATTCACCGTTGTTTCCACCGGATTGCGCGCCGCTGATCTCCCGCTCGAGCTGCTTTAATTCGCGGCTGCTAGGCGACCGAGAGGAGGTGAGGAACTGGTCGGGCGAGTACAAGCGGTTGTCGAACACGTTTTGGACCTGGTTGATCGCGAACACGTGCATCTTGGGGCGTGGTAGACACGCGCAGCGCAGCTCGTGGGTCTTGCTCATCCACTGGTCGCGCACGATCTCGTGGCCGCGCAGCTCGAGAAAGTTGGGCCGGCTGATGCCGTCGCGGCCGAACTGGATTTGAATCTCTTCGAGTACGCGCACGACCGTGGCGAGCGCGTACACGCTGCCGCTGAGCTCCCATGGATAGCTCCAGTCCACGCAGCCGTGCGCCGGGTCAAAGGTGAGAAAAATGCGGTCGATCTGTTCGAAACTCAGCGCCATCGCCGCGGCTTTGAGGTCGGGCGGCAGCACGGTCGTCAACTGCGGCAGCGGCAGCATGGGCTGGTTGGTCAGGTGGGAGCGCCAGATGCTGGGCGCGAGCTTCAAGTGGAACGCGAAATGCCACGACGACAGACTCTGGTTGAGTAAGAACGCCTCGGCCTTGGCCAGATCCACGTCTTCAAAGTAGAACGCGTCGTCCACGTTGAACAGCAGCAGCTGGTCCTCGTGCTTATCCGCTACGTCACGCGCCACGCTCTGCAACAGCAGCGCAGCAAAGTCGGCCGATGCGTCGCCGTCGTTTTCTTCATGCAGAAACTGTACGTGCGCGTAGCGCGCCGCGATGGCGTCGTAGTGCGCGCGAATCGCGGGCGTCGAGCACTTGGCGATGATGCAGATGCGCGCCCAGGACGCGTCGTCGCGCAGCCGCGCGCCGTGGAACAACACGTGCGCGTGGAGCGTTCGAAGGTACTCGGAGAGCTGGAACACGCGGTCCATTGAGAAGCACACGATTCGCACGCGCGCGGACGCCATGGTGGTGGTGACAACTTGTTCTCTCGCCAGCGTTGCCCTCGAAGGAGTGATTTTTTGTTTTTATTTCCGCATGGTGTCATTCTCACCCGAAGAGCTACATTCTATTGTGGATCGGATTGGCTGAAAACGACCCAGCGAATGGTTCTTTTCTTCTACTTCTGTCCAATCAGACGTCACATTGAAGGATGGAAGAGTTCGGATTGGCGGAAAGAAGGCAAGGTCCATCAGAGCCAATAGCTTCCTCCCATCCCCTTTCTCGATTTTGGAACCTTTGGTGATGGGAAATTGGCGCTTTTCACTCGCATCGTGCTCAGCTGCGCCAGGAATGGCGCAGCGGCGCATGGACGAGCCGCTGGAGGATGTTCGTCTAGCAGACTGCCGGATCGCCGAACCAACATCCAACCAGCACCAACGAAGTTCGTTGGCGTCGGTGGCGCACTGGCGCTCGCACTGCGCTCGAAGTTCGAGACACAACGCCGAAAACTCGTGGCCGATGTCTGCCGCTTGCACGGCGGACGCAACTGCGCGTGCATGAGACAAAGCTACCAACGACTCGAAGCCAGTTCACTCGCTTGAAGAGCTTCAAAGAATTCACCAAGATTCAGCTCGATCAATTCTGAATCTGCCTGGTCGGGTTGAGCGTCGACTCACTTTGCAGCGGATACACGGTCGGGTTGGCGTGCTTTTCCACGGGCATGCAGTTGACATAGTGTCGTTTTTGCTCCGAATCTGCATCGCTGGCCAGTAGACTGGTGCAGTAGGGCGTGCTGCCCGCTATCATCACCATGACGTTGCCTGGATTGACCCACTCGGGCAGCACCGAGACGTTGGTGGCGAGAACGCTGATCCAGAGAAGGAACGGCGACGCCGGCGGCTGCGTAGGTAGTGCGTCGATGGGGTTGCCCGCGAGGCCCAAGAACACAAGCATGTCGTTGGCATAGATCTCAGGTGGAATCTCGGTGAAGTTGTTGTACGATATGGCCAGACCGCCCGGCCGGAGCTGGGTCAGCACGGGCGGAAACTCGGAGAAGCGGAATCTTTCCAGCACCAAGAAGGCGCCAGCAGGCCACACGTTGACAACGTTGTGTGGGATCGACGTCACATTCCAGTCGGATAGTTCAATGTCCATCAGAGATGGAGGAAAGTCGCGATGGTACAGACCCTCTGGGACTGCCTGCGCCCGGATCGAGACGAGTAAGACTGCTAGCATGTGCGGGTTGTGGCTCTGCATGAGCGCCGAGGCTTTGTCCCAGCTGACCAGCGTCGAGTTGTACACCTTGAACATGATCATCCATGACAAATCGTGGATGCGTGGCGTGATCTCCACGGCGCTGCAGTGGCGAATGACGAGGTACAAGAGCCACTCGCGCTGGATCGAAGAGACCGCGCTGTCAAAGTCGGAGGCGCTTCCCGTGCGCTGGCCGTCATGGCAGCTGATCTCCATGAGCGAGCACACTGGACGCGTCGTGAGCCATGGGCGCACTTGCACGATACACAGGCTGCTGTCGGGCGTCGCGGCCGAGCGAGCGTGGACAGAAAACACGACCAGCCCCCACATGGCGAGAAGACGGTAGCCATTGCACTCGACGCGAGTCTTCCAGGTGCGGACTCGAATCACGCCCAGCGGTGTTGGAGCCGATGGCCCCTTTACAATCTCATCCAGGCGGATGGATGCACGCGACGAGTTGACAGTTGGCTCGCTTGACCGAGCGGATGGGGGCGCAAACTGTGGGCCGATGGAGTTCCCGCGGCTACAACGCAACAGCCGAGTGATGGCCACCATCGACCGCGAGATGTTGTAGGCGATGAAGAACCTGGAGAGCGCATCGTAGAGCGAGGTGATAAAGATCATTTGGAATTCGTTGATGACCTGGATCAGCCACACGTCGGTGTACCACGACTGCATGCGGAACGTTCCAAAGTCTGCGTTGTAGTCGGCGTAATACGGAAGAAACAGTGCGACGGGAAACACCACACTCGCTACGAAATCCAACGCCACATTCACGATCAGGCAGAGCAGGCGCATCCGACCAGGCGAGGCGCGAAGAAGCAGTTGGATCAGCGGCGTGGCCCAGCAATTGAGCACGAGCAACACGACGACGACCCAGTTCATGCTCTGCCGCGCCACGAAGGCGCTGAGGCGATAGGCTTGGTACGATTGTATCGCCGTCTGGATGAGCTCGCGCACCACGTACACGACGCCGTAGTTGGAGTCTGTGACACGGAGCGATCGCCACAACGTCACTATGGCAGATTCAATGAACCACATCAGCTGATCCAGCCGCGATTGTGGGACGGAATGAGCGAGCTCCATCGCGCTGCTCGCTTGCCTCAATGAACGGGCCACCGTCCCATGCTTGCCTGCTAGCTCTGTGGTCAAGTCTGACGAGTGAGGAAACGCGAGCTGACGCCTTTGCACGGAGCAATACACCAGCGCGACGAGTTGGTACAGGTGCACCGATGCAACTGCCACGTAAGCCACTGCGATGGATGTGAAATACTTGCCGTTCACACTCATTTGCATGCCTTCAAGGTTGCGCAGCAGCGCAATGGCGTTCAACGGGATGTAAATGTACACCGCCGCTTGGAACGCGAAGAAGAACGCACAGAGCACGTAGAAGATCGCGGCGCCGCACCACATGGAGCGAAACACCGACGGAGACACATCGACGTGGAGCTTCCCGTGCATGGTGGATAGTCGAACTGAACTGACTGAGAAGGTTCACTCGCTATCGTATCGAAGTTGCCAGGAATAGCCGAATCGTGGGGTTCTTGCCTCGACAAACAGCTCGGGTATAGACGAATCGCTGTTGCAGCTACCCTGAATATAGCACTGAGGATCACGGTCGTGTCTGCCAATTTTCGAAGGTGCGTTCGTCAACTGGAGCTTCTAGCCTGGCCTTTCTCCCCATTGGTCCCCTGAACATTCCTGCTAGTAGCCCATCTGGGTCGATTCGATTCGATCACTGATTTCTAGTCGGATTCTTGACATCTTCCAGGGTGAAAAGGTTTGGAGGTGATGAATGCATCTTCCTCGACAGGCTCGCATGTCACGTAACTGATGACTGGCGCAAAGAGCAGTGCTTAGGAAGCTGCTGACCGCGGTGGGAGGAACAGTGCTTACTCTGTGCTGAATAGAAGGAGGAAGCACTGCTTCCTCCCAACGCGTTCAGCAGAGTCTCGATGTTGATCCATTCAGGTAGACGCACCGAAGGTCGCCATGATGGGCTCGCGGATCGCGTTGCCATTCAGCAACAAGTCAACAAGAACGCAGATTTTCAGAACTCGGATTCCAAAGCCATGTTCGAGTCTGACAGCTCGATATCGTAGAGCTTGAACAGAAAGGCTTGACCGTACAGCTCCGGTGGAATATCATGGGCCTTGACGATGATCAAGTACACGAACAGCATCAACGAGATGTGCGAGTGCCTGACGGCCGCGTCTTCACCACAGTCAATGATTGATCGTGGAGTTGAAAATTCCCAACGCGAGGAATTCTGGCAGCTTGTGGACACGCGGTGTGATTTCAACGGACTCGCTGTGACGAATGATCAGGTACGCGACCCATTTCTCGTGAGTTGACACGACGGTGTTGTCTACATTCGATGCATTCCGGTTGAGACGGCCGTCGTGGCAACAGTGAACACACCGTGCGCGTCGTGCGTACACCCCGCAGATCGGATCGCGACACTTGCCATCAACGCTGATGGAAGCAGAGAAAGACTGCTGATATGCGACAAAGCTCTCGTTTGAGAAATTTGAAAAAGCCAGTACGCGGCTGCAAAAACGTGAAGTGGGTCTCCTTGAGGAAATGCACAACGCGATTTCCACTTCATGCGATGGCGACTACAGACTGCACGCTTGGTATGCAATCAACTTGCAACAGTGATCCGTCCACGATCCTTGGTCAAACTCCGATTTGACTCTCCGTCGTCGAGCCACCAGGATTGATTCGGTCTACCTCAAAGTACGAGTTGGATTAGCATCTGAGAATGAAGGCGATCACGAGATGCGATGCAACCATGAATTCAGTCCATTTCAACCTTGCTCGTATCGATGCTAGCTACTTAATTCGCCAAGCGGTGGAAGACTAACGCAAGCCGAAGCCTTCTGCCTGCGTGATTGCGAGAAGCAATCGCTCCTTCATCTTCTCCCGGTTGCTATACTCGGGAAGCAATAGGTGATTAAAGCTGTGGTCAAGCAAAACTGGTCGTCAGTTCTATTAGTTCCACGACCAACGAAATTTGAGCATAGTCGTACCACGTATGAGCAGTGGGCAACCGATCTGAATCCGGCCCATTTCGGGATATCACAAACACGAGATTGGATAAACCTCGAATCGGCACGCGGTCGCTGCCAGTCGAAAACATGAGTAGCTTTTTCTTGTCTTCGATGGAGAGCTCGTGCACGACACTCCAAAAATTTCTGTGAATCAATTGCAATCAGCAATTTGATATCTTCCCTCCAACGAACAATCCAAAACCACGCACCGTATACACTCACTGTCTTCAGTGAAGCCATCTTCATAATGTGTCGCTTCTTCCAGGGCTTCAAAGTCGAGTTCTGTACTGCCGCAGATTAGCAACTGTAATTCTTCCCATCGGAACATTTCCAGGACTTCGGCATTGCAAACCAAGTGGAAGCCTTTATGGAACGCGCAGTACTGGCGAGCAATGGAGCCGTTCACGATGTGATCGACATACAGCTTCACGTACTCCTCGCGGTTTGCCTTCGTTACCGGAATATTCGCTCCACCTGGCTTGAGTTCGACTGTCTTGACCTCACCATACACTTCGTAGGAAAACTCGAAGTTTCGCTGGAACACTTCTTCTACGTCCCCTTCAAAGTCGAGCAACTGGCGAAGACCTTTGCCAAGAGCTGGAATCGCTTCCTCAAGGTCTGCCAACCCAACGGGGCATTGCATGAGTTTCTTGTACACGAGATGGGGAAAATGAAGGTCCAGAATCACTGAGTTGTAGATCGCGAGGCCGAGAAGAATGCCAATTAGCTCGTACTCCATAGTGGCTTCGAGCGAGTCACTGTTAAACCAAAGCGTCCGTGATTCTTCATCGTACGTGAACATCCCAAACGCTGGATCAAGGAGCTGCCGCAGGAGAATCTGGAAAAACTCTTTGCGCACGCCGCCTTCATCCACCCCTTCTTCGCCGATGAACTTGACTTTCAGAGGCTTCTTCAACGCGTCAGGAGATACACGAACAAGCTGCTGTAACGCGTCTTCAATGATGTTGTCTCGACGCACTTTCAAAATCAAAAATGGGCTGAACGATCCGAGAACAAGTCGGGATTCCAATGCGTCGTGCTGGCGAGCTCGCTGTTCCAGCTCCGAATCGACTTGCAGTACGCGGCTCTTGGACGCCGCATCCAGAACGAACGGGAAGTCGCAGAACGACATCTCGGAAAGCATACGTCGGTGCGCTGCGCTGAAGTCTCCACTATCCTCGCCGGTGTGGTGTCGCTTTTTCAAGAAGAAAATGGAGCGCGCATAGTCGTGAATGATATCCACCTCCGAGTTTACTGCGTCGTTGTAGAAATCTTCGTACGTGGCAAAGCCTGGCTCCCTCACCAGGTTAATGCGGTGGAGTTCTTTCAACACTGAGCAGGCAGCGTACACGAGATCCATCTTCTTGGATCCATACAGACAGACAGTGATCGCCTGCTGAAGCAGCTGCAAGAGCCGGTGAAGTTCATCATTCAAGAAGTAAATGTTCCATTGCGCGCGCAGCAGATCTTTCGCAGGCTCAGTCAAGTGGAAAAACAACTTGCAGAGGCCACCGGTGACGTTGAGATAGTCCGGGTCAAATAGCAACGGATGCTCAAAGAGCACAATGAAGAACCGCAACTGCGCGGGCGTGGTCCACGTCGAGCACAAATTCCACGGCTGCATCACCAGCGTTTCGAGCGCATTGCGCCACGTATTTTGAAGCGCGGACTGGTCGCTCGAGCGCCCAAGCGCGTCCACCAGCAGCGCGTACACCTCTTGGAGATCGTCTCGGTCGATCCCCCACCACTCTTCGTTCGGATCCACTTCACCCGACTTATCTGCCGCGAATGCCTCGTTGATACTCGAAATGTCCGAGAAGATCCGGTACAGCAGATTCTTCACTTCGCGATAGTCGTCGGTTTCGCCTGCCGCGTACAGCGCGTCTTTGAGCTGCGTCCCAAGCGATTCATCCGTGCTACCTACCACTGCTTGCACTGGCGTCGGCGTCGGAGGTGGCATCACCGCAACGGCAGCAACTGGCTCTGGTGCTGGGACTGGAGCCGTAGGTGCGGGCGCGGCGTCTTCAATGAACGACGTTCGCGCCATCTCAATGTCGTCCTCTTGCCCGGCCTGTTCCAGCGACTCCATTTTTTCATCGATGCGATCACCACTCACATCATCCGCCGCCTCGCCCATATCGGAATCCCCGTCTTCGACCGTCTTCTCCACTTGGATAGACGGCACCTCATCCGGCGCGGTGCTATTGTTCTCCATCGAGGACGGGAGCGTTGAACTTGGCGCGCCACTGACTCCACCACCACCACCGCCGCGGTGCTGCATCTCCTGCATGGCCTGTGCAGCTGCGACGTTTGGTTCTCCGCCCTGTGCTACGATCTTGTTGAAGATCTCGCGGAACTGCGCCTCGAACGCCTCGCGATCCATGGTGACGGATTCCTTTCAAGACGTGACAACGCTATTCCCTCGAGTTTTACGTGGCCGATTCCTGCGCGACGACCGTGGGCGTATCAGCTGACAGTTTTTCTATGTGGGTAGAGAGGGAGGCGCTCGCTGTGATGGACGGAGCCTGCGTGGCGAGCCGTCGAATTCTTCTACTCGTCGACCTTCCCCGCAGTTCGGATCCTTGTTGGATTTCGTTCAAGAAGAAGTTGCCGCCGTGAAAGAACCTGAGGGAAACGGGTATACGGGTTACGACTTCAACTTAATTATGGATGTTGTACCCACCCGTCTGATGAATACCTCCGTTTACCAACACAGGTTGACATGAAATGACTGCACGCCTCGTGTTGAACTCTGCTAGGTTCGTAAAACAAGGTAGTCTGGAAGCTCGCCTGCAATTCTCTCAATATTTCAATTCACCCACAATAGTTTAAATAAAGTACAACGGTAGTCCAAGACGGTACGGAACACTTCACCAGCGTCATCAACGAACACCTTCCACCACAACCATGAGCTCGCCGCCGCAGGTGATCACCGGGCTCCACGCCGGCAGCAAGAGCGACTTCGGTTCGGACGTGGACATCGACGAGATGATTGAGAAGATGGGCTGCTCCAAGGACTACTACAAGCTGGAGGACTGTCTGGGTGAGTACGACCGCGACTGGACCAAGTGCCAAGCGCAGGTGAAGATGCTCAAGCAGTGCAACGAGCGGCTCAACAAGCTTAAGTTGGCGCAACGCGCTTTCTCTGCAGCCAACAAAGCATGAAGATAAAACCAACCAACCCCAATTAAAAAGGTACAACAGTTTGTAGCAGGATCTCTTGGGACTGTCTCTTGGTGCAATGTGGTGGTGGGTGACTACTATGTGTGTGGGGGGGGGGTCGGCTTTATAAAATCCGTCTAATGCTGAGCGAGCAACTGAATGCTCAAAATGGCGCTTCGACCGTGCGATTGACCGTGGATGGTCCCGAGCCCATGATGTCGACGTCGTCCTCTTGCTCGTCCGAGACATACCAGCCGTCCATCGTGTCTATGTCCATCGCAGAGTCGTCCTCGCGGCCTTCTTCCTCCATCGCCAGCCGTGCGTATTCGGAGCGTGCAAACCGGTCCCAGTCGCTACAAATCCAAACCAAAAAGCATAAATATCCCACCATTAGATGCATCCACTTCGGCGATCAGTGAACGGCTCCACTCACGTGAGTTCCGGCTCTGCGAGCTGCTGCCGAAGCAGGAACGGGTCTCGCTGTTCAAACTCGATGAACTTGCTGAGGTTGAACAGAACGTTGAAAAACACGCCGGCCACGCGAATCTTGTCCTCCTTAATAAAGTCGCGGTGGTAAAACTCGCCGTCGACTGCCGGGTGCAGTAGATCCGACCTGCTCGCATAAAAGAACGGACATTTGTGAGCTTAATAATTGACGGACGACAAATTTTCTCTGTGGAAGTCAACCAGCGCTCCTTACATCTGGCAGAGAATGTCTTCAAATGGAACGACTTCATGTCCAAGACACTCCATCCGGTGCATTTGGTGGCGGTAGAAGATGCGCATCTCGTCCGATCGGATCACGCCGTCTTCGTTAGTGTCGATCAACTCAAACCAGTACTGGAGGCTGATCGCGTTGCTCTTGTCTTCTTCGGACAGCATGAAATCTACAAAGCGAACAAGCTGTCAGGACTCCGGACGCGGTCAAAAGGTATTTCAAACTGAAACTCACAAATGAAGTCCTCGTAGCTCATCTTCTTCTTCTCATCTGCCGAGAGGCTCTGCACCCTAGCAAATGGTCGTCGCCCATGCTCGAATATCCGGTCGACGATGATTCTTGTCAACGAGTGGCCTCCGTAGCGTGCGAGATCGTCTGGGCTGAGCTGGAAGTCGTGATCCGAGTCCATCTCCCAAAATTTGCAGTACAGCACGTAGAAGTGCTCATAGGAGAAGTATGCATTGACCTGCACAACCAAAAAGTCAGTCCAGATGACAAGACAATGGCAAGACTGAGTCATACAAACCTTGTTGATGTCCTCCTCTTCATCCACGGTATTGAACGCTTCCAGTAGATTGCTGCGGCGAAGCTTGCGTAACGTGATTCTGCCACTACTGTCTCTGTCGACTGAGTAGAAAATTCTGACCACCACGGTCAATGCTAAAGAGAAAACCCAAGAGCATTTTAGCCGGTACCAGACGATGAAAGATCTCGCCTTGCACTCACCATATTTTTCCTGGAACTCGGGAGTGCCAGCAAGAAACTCCAGGCCCGGATGATACTTCAACAGCTCTGCAACCCAGAGAACTTTCGTTTAACACGGTACCGTATTGCGCATAGAACCGACGCATCCACGCACCGTGCAAGAATGGAGCGAAGTCATCGCGCTCGATGTAGTCATGCTTGGGTTGCTTCACCTGAAATCAAATATCCGCACGTGTCAGAAGGTGATCATTCACCCAGAAAACACAAACTATAGCACATACTACTCTAAAAAACCGCTCAACGTCGTCGTGTGGCGCCAGCTCCTTGAGCCAAAACGGCACGAACATCTCCTTTGTGATCTTGAGCGAATCATCCGTGGCCGTTGGGCTGGGCATCTCACCGTTGTTGGCCGCTGACAGAATGCGTCGGAAGAACGGGGCGTTGAAGAACGATGGGAAGCCGCAAAGGTCTTTGGTGATGGCCACAAAGTCCTCCACTTTCATCCCATCGGGGAAATCTCGGAACCGCGTCTCGATATCATTCTGTACCACAAAATTCATTCAAAGCGTCAGTGTTTGCATTGGTAAACTTGTCTAGAAGACTAACAACAACAAAAATCCGTACCGTCTTGCGAGCGATCGCGTCCGTAGACAGGCCACGTAATCTGCCCCGTCGGCCTTCTCCAGGCACGTAAAATCGAGGTATCTGAAGCTCGACGGATCCGGATATCTCTTCAGCCGGTGCGCTGGACATCGCCGCCTCTGGCTCCATGACTTGGTCGTCGCCGTCGCTCATCTCGACATCGGTGGGATCGCGCTTTTCGAGCTCAGCAAGTGTGTGCAGTTCCTCTCCAAACAGGCTCACAATATGCTGCTTCTTGCGGCCGTGCAGCAGTGGCGAGTTGCTCGCAGACGACGATGGCGAGCCCGAGCCAAAGTGGTGGTAGTTGGGCGGGCGCTTAGGACTGCGCGCGGGTGAGTCGGCGCCATGTCCATGAGCACTCGCCAGCAGCGCGTCGAGAGGGATCTCCTTGCCGTTGCGGATATCTTCGACCATGCCGTGGATCATTTCTTTCGTGCCGTCCACGTTCAGCCACTGGCGGAACAGCTCCTCCATCTTCATTCGACCGCTGGGACACAGATGCGCACTTTCGATCTCGGACATGCGGAACGCGACCTCGGACGTGCCGGTGCTGCTGCTGGGCGAGCTCATGGCCGAGTCGGCGCCGCCGTCCGTGTCCACCTCGAGCGACAGGGGCCGCGCCATCCTGGAGTGCGCGTCCGTAGTCCCGTCCGCGTGTTTGCGCTTCGTCGTCGCCTCGCTGCGCGTGGAGCCACCGTTGGGAGCCACGCGTCCGCACTTGCGCTTGGGAAAGAGCCACAGGAGCCGCTGTGGGTGCAGAAGGGCAGGGGAGCCAAGGTCGGGCGTCGCCGCACACGTCGAGAGTCGAAAGCTGGAGACGGAGACGAGCCGAGCTGCGCGAGCGAGAGGGGGTGACGCGAAGCTTCAGCACCAACTCGTGACGTGAAGGAAGAGAGGGACGACGGCTGTAACAAGGTTGGGCGTTGGTTATGGTGGTCCCGTGTTGGAGACACGTCAACACGGGATTCCGGCGCTGATTGGATGGAAACAGCCGCTGACAATGCTAATGGCGCCAGTCAGCAAGTAATTAGTCTCATTTAGCATGCTCCTGTCTCATGTGTTTACTGTTTTACACAACCCAAGGCTAGTTGGTATTCTGGTCCCGCGTTGGAGCTGCAGCATTGGGGATGATAGCCATCCTTGGGGTCCAACCACCAAGCGGTGTAAAGCACGGTTTCGTCGGCCAAGTTGACGGGGGCGCTGTATCGCTGTCTCTACATCCCCACCAACGCCTCAAGGACAATGTGGAAGCCCGGAAGCCAGAAACCAAAGTCGAAGCCCGCAGCTGCGAAGGGCGGTAAGGAACGCGACGGAGATGCCGTTAACGGCCTCAAAACTGGACCGACAGAGGCGCGCCCCACAACGAAGTCGGTGTTGACACAGAAGACGTTGGCAATGAAGGTGCGTACTTGACCAGCCATTCATTACGTGGATCGACACGCGCATATATATGAATCTAATGGTGTGGTACCGGTACGTTTGCGTGAGTAGTTTATGCAGCGCAAGAAGAACAATGCCGATGAGAAGCGCAACGCGATCGAGCAGCAGAAGAAAAACGACACCTGGGTGCTGGACGACACTGACCCCACTTCGTGCGTTGATGCTCAACACGACCTGAACGATCAATGTGGTCTAATTTCTTGCTGTATTTATACTCATTCAGTGACCGATTGGTGTGCACGCGGGACGTGCCTGATCCGTCGGTCCTACCCATTTTCGGTCGCCGGTCGTTCGGTGGATTCAACAAGGCCGTCGAGGTTTGTGACCGACCGGTATCTCTTTCGTGTGAATGTCTTTGTTGATCCTCATGTTGCATACTATGTAGGACGAGTACCGTGAAGCGACGCGCCAGACCAAGTTTGCAGTGTCGGAGGAGCGCGAGCTGCGGGAAGAAGTGTCGGCCAACGAAATGGCCTCGCGAATGATCAAGTACACGGGCCTTTTACGCGGACCACAGGGCAACCGTCCGGCCAAGAAGCAACGAAAAGCATAAATGAGTCCACACTGGCAAAGAAATGGATAGACAGTGCGACTGTTCAAGAGCATTCAAAGCATCCGTAAGGCAATAATTTATTTGAGCGATAGAAAAACTCAACGTCACTCAGTTGTCGTCATCACTGTTGCTCTCGTCGCTGAAGTAATTGCCGATTGCTCGCTGCTTGCGGCCTCTGGACTTGTGCGTGCCAGTCTCCAGTTGATCGCTGGGAAGCGACGGATACGCCAGCAGTGTTAATGACATGTCCTCCTCGCCGTCAGCAGGCGGCGCTCTGTATGTAAAACACTTCGTTAGACACGCAAAATATCGGCGTGCTACGGAGAGTACCAGCACCGAGACGTACAGCAGATTGACGACGCCATCGTCGTTGAAGTAGTATCCTCGCTCGTTGACCTCATATCCTTTTTTCTTTTTCTTCTTGAGCTTCTTGTTCTGCGCGGGGCGCTCTCGTGCGCCCAGCACGTTCCGAGGACAATTGTAGGAGAAGTGGCCGTACTCTCCGCACTCGAAGCACCGACTCACTGCGCCTGGCGCGGTCGGTGTATGCTTGCGCTTACGCTGGTATTCATGGGAGCGGCCGTTGTCTTTGACGATCGAGCACGCCAGTCGCAATCCTTCAAGCTCTGTGTCACCCATCTCCGCGACGGCCAATGCGCAATCTTCCGCGCGCGCAAACTGGACGAACGCGACACCACGACTTTTTCGCGTCTGCTTATCGCGCAAGATCGTGACACGAGCAACCTTCCCAAACTGTGAGAAGAGCTGCGCGACGTCGCTGTTCGTGTACGCATACGGCAGCTTCGACACGTACGCGGTGGCCTGAACGACGGAGCCATTCATAAGTGGCTGGTCGGGGGATGATGCGCGCGCGCTCTGATCCGGGACTTGGGTGGGAGGTGCAAGTGACGACGCTGTGTCGAATCCACGCGCTGTGAGCTGAGCTGTTAGTGCCGCAGCGATGCGCTGGGCCGCGCGCCGAGGGCTCTCAGTCCCTGCATCTTCGGCCATCGATCCATTCTCTACTTGGGAGGCTAATCGTTGACCAAGGTCAGCACAGGCTAATTAAGACTAATTGAATTCACGGTTGAAGCGACACTTCGACAGCAACAAGGAAGGAACCACTAGTGCATCCTTCAACCCACACCTAGTAGCATGTGGGGTATGGTGGTCGGTCTGCTGATGACGGCCACGGGCGTTATGCTCGTGGCCATCGGCTCACGGTCGCTGGACGCCGCGTCGATGCGGCGCGTCGCGCTGCTGCGAGCCTCGTTCGTGACGTCGTCGTCCAGCGAGCAGTACGAGACTTTTGCCAACACGGGCGCGTTCGGCTACGCCATGGACGAGCCCGTGTACACGAGCTTCTACCTCTGGAATTTGACCAACGCGGCCGACGTGCTCGGCGGGACGGTGCCGCCTCGTGTGTCGCAGATCGGGCCGTACGTGTACGAGAAGAAGACGCGCAAAATCAACGTGACGTTCCACGCGAGTCTTCCTGCGAGCGTCCAAGGTGAGGATACAGGTACGACGTCCAGCAGCAGCTACGGATACGTACGGTACGGCGTCGAGTCGACGTACGCGTTTGTCCCTCAGCGGTCGAATGGCTCAGAGACCGACGTGGTCGTCACGCTCAACGCCACGTACGCGCGGATGCTGACCAAGTATGCTCGCCTTGGGTACTCGGAGCGACTCGTCGTCGCCGACTATGCACAGCGACATATGGAAAGCTACCATCGGCACTTGAGACGCGAATTCATCGCGGATACCAAGCAGCGAGGGCTTCAGTTTTTCCTCCCAGAGACAATCGAGACGCTCACGCGCGAATCGATCGCCCCGGCGATAAAGCGGCAGCGGGAGCGCGTCGATTCCGCCAGCATTCCAAGGAATTTGGTGAAGATGTACGCGGTTGCGCGAACGGAAGCGATCCCACAAGTGCTGGGCGACGTGCGGAAAGACATTTTGGATCGGTTTCTGCCCGGAATTCTCCAGAATCAGTTAGATGCAGCAATCGACCACGCGCTCCCACGAGTGCTGACCAACCTGATGACCAGGTTGAAGGTCGAAGCTGTGCCCGTGCTGCTCGAGAAGCAGATCGAAACGCAGTACATGCGACAAGTACCCTTCACGTTGAACTCGCTGGCGGCCAAGCTACCTCAGCTCGCATTTCCGTACGTGCTACAAGAAACGTACGAGCGCGCATGCCTGGAGGCGGTGCCGTTTCTTTTGAGAACGATCAAGCTCGAGGTCGTCGAACGAGATACTGCCACAAATCAGGTTCAAGTGGATGTGGCGCAGAATAACGTGATCGAGACCTGGCGCAAACGCTCGAGTTCCGCTCGCGTGGATTTTGATTCGTGGATCGACGACAACCCGACGGGCAGCCCACGCACTGGATTCGAGCTTCGGCCGACTGCCGCCAATTTAGAGGTGAGCAAAGAAGTAGCCACGCTGCTGTTGGGCTCGAAATCGTCGAACAAGCGATTTTCGATTGTTGATCACGACATACAAACGACAGCCTCCTATCCACTCGACGTTCCTCTCGACACACCCGTTGGATTCGCGATTTGGAAGCAAGTGATCGCACTGAACGAAACGTCGATCTCATATCTGATCAGCGGAGTGAACAACGATGTTGCGCTCGTCAGTGACTACATCACGCGCGCTCAAGTCCTGTTCATTCGCAACTATTTGCTTGAGTGGGCTCGAAAAGATGTCACCCAGCGCGATCGAGAAAGATTCTGGCGGCAGAATTATGCGAAGCGGACTTCACATTCAGGTTTTAACGAACCAGCGGTCGACCTTGACATCGAAAAGAGTGGCATTCAGGCGGGCTTCAACGTTCAGGCGTCCAGAGCGAGCACCAGTGGAATAACCCCGGGGGCCGCGCGTCAACTTTGGAATTCGATCGATCCGTTTTCATTTGTTAATGCGCAAGGATTTTCGCTTTGGTACGAAGCATCGGTGCTCAACAAGGCTTCTTCAATTCAGGCGCTCATCACAGGAGTCCCGGGGCTGACCAACACCCACGTGACAGAGATATCCACTTGGGTGAGTGGATTGCTAGGTGACGGTTTTATCACGCGGCGAGCACTACGCCATTGGGCAGACGGCACCTGTCTTGATGTCTTCAAGCTGCCTCGATCGTCTTGCCTGGTGTACGATCTGGAACCCCATGTCACGGGCACTCAGTCCGGCTTCGAAATGAACCCGACTGCCGACCAATCTATTGTCATATCTCAGGCGTTGCGAGATGACCTGTGGGACAAATCAAAGCCAATCTCGTTCTTAAGTGCCGTGCAGGTGGCAAATTGGACGAAAGGATACAGCCGGTGGATGAAGGCGATTCGAGTGAACGATCCAACCGACATCACAACCGTCATATCAAGCTCATACGCTTCGTTTACAAATACCAGTGCCTCTGTGATCACTCGTTGGTTGGGACAATGGACTAAGAACGACCTGCATCGCCTGAATGTTCGAAACTGGTGGCGAACAGCGACCTGCTGGACTCGAGAAGAACTGTCAAATTCTTCTGTCACTTCGACTGTCACAGCGGGCGTTGCATCGTGCACACCTTCCACACACGAAACGGAACAACAGTCACCTCCAGCAACAGTATCGACAGCAACGCAGTCTCCATTTGCAACAACGAAACGCATTCTCAGCGTAGGCAAAGTGGAGTGCGTCTTGGATGCATCATCGTCTACGTACACGCGAACAGCGTCAAGCTACCAGGTTTCCGTGCGGGAATACTCGTGTGATGCCTTCTCGACCGAACTCTCAGACGACCATGCTGATAGTGACTTCAAGACTGGCTTTGAACTCGCCCCACTTCTCACTACTGCACACGCGAATTTGCGACCGTCGCTAGCAGTCGTGTCGCTGCTGTGGGATCCGACAAATGCCTTTTCTATTCTCCACAAGGAGGGGTACAAAATGTGGATCATTGACTATCCGATCGTCAGTTCGACAGCACGCTCGTCGTTGGTGACTGCGATAAACAGCCAGGTCTCTGCGGCGTGTACCAAGTTAGCTGCAGCGGGATCACACTCTTCGGTGTTCAATGTCACTCTCGTGGGCACAGATGCAAGCTGTGGACTGGTCACCAACGACCAAGCTGACACGATTCAGAAGTGGATAAGCGCGGTTAGTAAGTCCACGTGGGTGGAAAGTGGCTTGCTCGATGTTTGGCGACGTGGTCATGATCGCTCCAGCATAGATATCGAGCCATATCGTGCAAACCTGCAGTCAGGGTGGGAATTGACCGCAGGGTGTCAGTGTTCGTTAGCGGCAGCCAATGGCACCGTGTACACTGTGCCTCGATCGGCGTTGAGTTTGTGGGATAGCCAAGCCCACAATGCTTCGTTCCTCTCTTCGCAAGGATACTCTTTATGGAAATCGTTGTCCGACGCAACTGCAGCAGTAGACGCCATCGATATCGCAAAGTGGAGACTGGAGATCGCGACAGCGTGTGGGCTCACAAAGTGGGAACCATGGCTCGATCATGTGATGTCATGGCTGGAAGCATGGAAGACCAACGAGCATTTGCATCGCGATGTGTTGGGCCACTGGCTCCACGGAACCTGTCCGACACCATCCACACTTCCGGTGATTCGCGTCGTCAGCGATGGAGCTCCGGTGTCGACTACTGTGACAAACTGTCCGCCAGCGAAAGAGAGGTACCAAATATCACTCAATGACACACTGGACGACATTCTTCTTGCGGCATCCCGACCGACGCTCCATGCCTTCTTCGACTCTGAAATTGTCGAGAATACTGCAATGATCCAGCCGATCAAGGTCGTTGAGGAGAGCGAGACCGTCGTCACGTGCGACTTTATGGCGGCGAACCAGTATGAGCAGACCACTCAAACAAGAGTAACTATCAAGGAATATCGAGCGTGCAACTTTCTAGAAGTTCTCTCAGCCGGAACGTCAGCATCCCTTCCGATTGTGGAACAAGAAGCCCACTTCGAGCTGAATCGCTCAACGGACGCATCGTACGTTTCCATGGATGTTGCTCTAGACGCGTGGATGAACAGCACCGGTGTCTGGGCGTTCACGAATATTGATGTCTTCCTGGACAAGTGGCAGCCCGCTATTCATCGAAGTGAGGCTCGCGCGACCCTCGAGAGCGACATCAACGCCGCAATTGCTTCAAACAAGCCCAGCAAGCTCGTGGATCTCACCAACTATATGCAGATGTGGCAGACCAGCTCTGACTCGCTCCGTCAACTCGGCCAAGTGTGGTTGCGGAGCACTGCGCCGTTCTACGATCTGGACGCACACACGACCGGGATTCAGGGAGGATTTGAGTTGTTCTCTTCGGCAGAATGGCGGAAAGACTTTGGTGCTGCTGCTGCCGCATCTCTCCCCAGTCTCGAGCAAGCCCAATATCTATGGGACGAGACCAACGAATACTCGTTTCTAAATAGTCACTCACAGCTCAGCAGCAGGCTTCCGATCGGATTTAGTGCCTGGAGAGCGGTCTATGACGGCGTCGACTACAGCTCTGAACGGCTCGTGAGCAAATATCCGCAAGTGGCGACGGTCGAGCGAGACGACACAATGACGCACAGTCTGAGCGCGACCGAGCGCGCCACGCTCGTTACGTTGATGTCTACTGCAGCGAAATTGACCAAGGAACAGATCTCAGGCATCGCGTCGTGGGTAATGATATGGGCCGAGAATGTTGTTCTTAGAGACTACATTCTTGAAACGTGGGCCACTGGGCGCACTCCGAGAAGCGCGCAAGACGCAACAATCGATTTTAGGCCGACTCTGGTCACACGATTTGTTCTAGACAGTACCCCCAGCTCAGCTCTCCCACTAGACCTCTTCACTACCGACGCGAGAGCTGTCCTTGGAGCGTTGCCCAAAGTGACACGTCGAAGTCTGTGGAATTCAGCAACAGTTGGTTCGTTACTGAATCCTACATCGCAAGATCTTTGGTGTGTGATCGACTTACCGACGCTCAGGACATGCGCCCATGGTTTGAACGACCTTGGACGCCTCAACGAGTCGAACTTCGACGCGTTTGTGAGAATCGCGCAGCCCGTGGTTCAGGACCTCGAACAAATCACGCAATCGTCCAACCTGACGGCACTTGCGTTCAAGTTTTTCACCCGAGAGTTTGGGCTCACGGACGACCAGACTCTGGCAATTGCTTCCTGGTGGAGATCGTTGCCAACCAAGTCAGCGTATTTCCAGGCTCTGCAAGTCCATCGCTGGCAGTCCACGACCAACACACTCGCTGCAGTCGATCCACACTGGGTCGGCTTTGGTCTTGCCTCCATATTCCCCATAGATGACCATCTTATCAGTCGAAGAGTGTCACCATCCAGTCTGGTTGCAAACCCGACCACGGTACTATCTCCATCCAGCTGTGTGGTCTCGCTCGATTTGGTATTTGCTCTCTGGAAGCAGTCAAGCCCAAGTTCGTTTCTTCACTCGGACGGACAAAAAAAATGGATCGAGTACGCGCAGTCGCAACCAAGAGACTCAGCTGCGTTCGTCACACTCCTCTCAGACTCGGATGCAACAGTGAAGCAAATCATCACGACTCTCTCTCCCACTGCAGCCAGCTGCAATGTGGACGCCACGGCAAATTGGGTACACTCGTGGGGACGCCACCCACAGACAAGACAGCTCGTCGAGAGTCTGTGGTTTCAACCCTCGACGGCGTCCACATCCCCGTTGAAATTCTTCTCCGCGCCGAGTGCGCTGGTGTTGGCGTTTCCAGTCGACATTGGCGTGTCGATGCCGCCTCAAACCGAGCGAACGCTGCGCCTGCACGCCAAGCTGGTGGAAATCGTGTTCGACATCAACGAGTCGATGGCGTTCAACAACCTGACGACCGGATTTCCAATATGGCGAGCGCTTCTCTCTGACTGCACATCGACCTCTCAGTCTTCATTCACGTGCGTCCCAGTGGATGAGGCAAATTTAAACAAAGCCGTCGCCAACGTTGCGCTCAAAGAGCTCAGCAGCCAGCTGGCAGATCGTCTCCAAGCATTGGACTTAAGCCTAGACGAGGACGAGGATAGCGTGGCACAAGTCATCAAAGCTGTGTTCATGCCGTGGCTACTGTACTGGCTCGACCACAAACTATTGCTTGATTGGATTCTCGAGCACGCCGCGAATGCTGGCGATGCTTTCCAAGGAATGACAAGTACACTGACGTTTGGTGACTTTCCTGCGATCCAATTTGCGAGTGCAGCACTCACAAAAATGAGCTTCAGACTCCCGCATTTCGGACCGGATCCAGCCGACTACACAGAACACTCTAGTCTTGCGTCTGAGCGGCTCACGAAACCTCAGCTGACTTTCAGTGAGAAGACGAGGATCGTTGAAAGCAAAGCGGTCGAAGGAATGACCGGCTTGGCAGAGTTTGCGGCGTTCTGCTCTTGGAACTCCTTTGACCGAGTTTATGCCTACGACGCCGGTACAACGTGTGCGCTCGGATCAGCGTACCACGTTTCACTCGCTCAATCCAGAGCAATCCTGTCCACATTCGGTGACACGGAAGACTGGACTTTGCCCCGCAGCACTCTACACGTCAAACGAGCGGCTTTGCTCATTGAAGCCTTGTTGGCGTTGCCTTTCGCAACGGTCGACGACTGTTCGTCGACAGTCCAAATGCTTGGCTCGGCTTATTCACTTGGTTTAGCTACTCTGACAAACGCTTGCCAATCAACCGCCCACGGCTTCTTGTTAGACCTTCCGCTGCTGTCTGCAATGGGCTTTGATCCCGCGTCACTGCCGCGGATCAAAGATTTCCAGGCTTATTTCAAGCACGTCGCGACCAAATTTGTGTACGAGCCGACCGTTCTCGGGTTTTCACCCCGCGCTTTGAATGCTAGCGATCTCGTCCAAGCAGCCCCAACACCCGCCAGTTGGAGCGTCTTCCCAGTCGGCGGGTATATCACAGCTCAGCCCGTTTCAAAGCCACTGACTGCATCTGATTTGAGAGCCTCACTATGGCAAACGGACGATCCAAACAGCTCAAGACTCGCACGGGACACATATCTCGTGCCCAAGCGACAGGACGAGCAGCTCCTCTTCAGTCATCGGGATCGAGTGCTCGGCGCGCTTGTAGCGCACAACGATTCCACATCAATGACAGCTCACGGCAAATCATTTCCACTCGATGCCATCCTCATCACAGACGGGTCCCAATTTGCGACAGCAGTGCTCTCCAGCCGCAACGGGTCTGTCGATCCTCCGGAAACGTTGCGATTCTACTGGCCGTACACTAGACGCATCGTCGAGCTCGCTTTCTCCAAGAACGTGACGCGGTTTGGGATCCCGCTGATGCGCTACACCGTTGACAATTGGCAGATGTCGACAAACCTACCTTCTGGACTGAACAACGCCGCCACCACCGCCGACGACGTGACGGCACCGCCCCACAGCATCAATATGAGTTTGCTACTGAACAATCTCCCCGTGGTTCTATCGACTGCGCCTCTGACGCCCACAGACAATACCCTAGAGCCACGGCGAGAGGTTGCTGTTGATGTTGACCCCATCACCGGCATGGTATACCACCAACGGATGTCGTGGCAGCTCACCGCTCTAATCAATCTGCCTGACGGACCAAACGATTTGTGGCACAGCAAGATGGCGGCGACCTGGTTGCCGGTTCTGTGGGTGCGTGAGCAGAGCAGTATCTCTCCGTCGAAAGCTTTGGAATTTGAAGCCAGTACGACGAAATCCGGTCCGTTCGCCACTGAGAAGCTGGCGTGGTGGGGAGTTGTCGGTGGAAGCGCCTGCATTATTCTGGGAGTTGTCACGACCATCGTCTGCGTTAGACGATCGAGGGTGATGCAGGTCCGCAAACTACGAAGTGTCAAGCCTGCTGGATTTACTGGTAGCAGCACCACTGGAGGCAAAATCGACCTGAGTTTGTCTGGAAAGGCGTTCGAATCGACATCCACCAATGACTCCCAGCTACTTGAACGCCAAATCGACGCGGCGTCGGGCGTCACCGTTGCTGCCTCGGATCTCAGCACAGTCCACACGTCTCCACGAGCGAGGAAGCGAATGGCTCCTCGAATTGCAACGATCACCAAAGATCGAGAAGACACGCCCGATATCCACGAAGTGTGATGTGAGCGAGCGCTATCTTGGGCGTACACCAAAAAAAAACCACGACTCGACGCGAGCATATTTTGGGGGCGTTTGCTTCGTGGAGGTTGGTTAAACGCTAGGGCGCAGCGAACAAAGCTCCTCTGGACACGATAGCGGAGAAGAAAACCAATGACCGGATGCAGGCAAGTGCCGAGCACATATGACCGAATGCTGGCAGAGATCGTTATGGACGACGACAGCGATGACGCAGATGGATGTACCACAACTAGCATACGCAATGGCCCAGCAGCTACGCCTCCCACCGCGTGCAAAGCTGAAGCCAAAATCAGCGAGAAAAGGATCGATGCTGGCTCCAACTCAATGTACCAAACCCAAAAGGAGAAAAGTGGAGATGACATGGGCGGCTATCGCTCTACGTTTCCGCTTGCGCCTCGCAAATATTCCAGCCACCGAGGGAGCAGGTGTCAGAGCGAACAGAAAAAAGGCTCGGATTCCGACGATTCCGACGAAGGGAAAGAAGAGAAGGAAGCGCACGTGCGCCACCGCGACGTCGACGGATTCAACGAAAGAGACGGAAAAGCAACGTCGCGTGAGTTCTCAACCGATGGAAATGCACTTCGAGCGTTCGTGATGCGAGCCCCGAAGCAGAATGCTCCAACGATGCGGGTGAGCTAGGGTGGATGCAAACTCCGTAATGCCATGACTGGCTTTTGCTCACCGTCCTCTTAGTGCTATGTCCAGCGCGACCGCCGTGGTATCAACCGCTTGAATCCCGTCTACTGTCTCTTCCTCGAAGCCGACAAACAGTTTTTGCTTCGCGCTCAGAAGCGGCCTTCGAGCAAGACCTCCAACTACCTCGTGAGTCTTAGCAAAACCCCAACTGACCGCCGCTCGGCCCTTAACGTCGCCAAGCTACGTGCAAACTGGTCGGGCTCCGAGTATGTGATCTTCGATCACGGACTGAGTCCGAGCAAGACCGCTCTGGACGGAAGTGTGCGCAACATCCTGGGAATTATCGAGTTTGCGTACGACGACATGGGCCCAGGACGCATGAACGCGCGCATTCCGAATGTGGCTGACGGCGGTAAATCCACCAAGTGGAAAGATCCTGGAATCAGCAACGATGAGTCCAGTCGCAAGACTGCCGAATCCAAGCTTAACGAGTCGGCGCTGATCCTACGCAACAAGCGACCGGTCTACGACGCGGCGTCGGGCGGCCATGTGCTCGACTTTCAAGGCCGCGTAACCATGCCCTCGATCAAGAACTTTCAGTTGCAGTGCGATGTACGTTCTTCCCACTGGATGCTCTGTCTGTCGGCTGCAAGTCTCAACACGCTCTGTCAAATTTGATGCCAGACACATGGTGACGCGACCATCCTTCAGTTCGGCCGTGTATCGTGCCAGCCTCCAGGCCCGCTCCAGCAATGCAAGTGCCACAAAGACACGTTCACGCTGGATCTGAAGCACCCGCTGAGCCCCCTCCAGGCATTTGCCGTCTGTCTTGCCACGCTGGACTCCAAGGTCGTGGATGCCCAGGCATTTGAGACCATCTCCAGTCTGCTGCGCAAACTGAGCTCCTAAAGTCGACGACGAGCCGATCGTTTCTATCAGAAACGATATGGCTACATTCGAATGGATTCGATGTGTGGGCCACATCATCAAACCAACTTATTCCATCCTCTTTTTGCCCCCTCGCATACCAAACGGGTCAATGTGTCTTGTCTTTTAGAAATGGGCTGGAAAAAACCTGACCCATTTGGACATTTTGCTGCATTAAAGACCCGTACAGGTCAACTCAGACCCACGGTCAATTCAAACCCACGACCCATGCAACTGACTATTGAGCTGCTCAACACTCTACCACGGCAATCCGACACGTCACACCAAGAGGACGACACCTTGCCGCAGCCGCAGCTTCGTCCTCCGCCGCCCGCATCACGCTCCTCCGCCCCGCTCTCCTCCCCGAGCTCCTCCTCCAGTCTCGGCTTTCACCTCCTCCCCCCACCGACGGCACGCATCCCTCCGCTCCGCCGTTGGTCCCTCCTCTCCTCCCCTCTCCTCTTCTCTCCGCTCCGCCACCCCCCCCCCTCCCTTCCCCGCTCAAACGCCCAAAGCAACCATGGACGCGATGGAGACCAAGATGGCCGAGTGGCGCAAGAAGATGCCGTCCAAGCGCGCGCTGACCACGCAGCTGGGCCACATGGTACAGCAAAAGTCGGTCCAGGTGCTCTACACGCAGACCGAGCAGGACCGCATCAAGGCCGTGACCGAGCTCATCGCCACGGCCACGAGCGAGTTCGACAAGACGGAGCACTGGGGCCGCATCATGAAGGTCGTGGACGCGGTCAGCAACACGAGCAACAAGCACGTGCTCAAAGAAGCGGTCCGCTTCCTGCGCCTGCGGCTGGGCGACCCGTCGCCGCGCGTCGTTCTGCTCACGCTCTCGCTGGCCGAGGCGCTCATGAACAACTGCAACCGGTACGTGCACAAGGAGATCGGCGGCGAGGCGTTCATGGCCGAGATGGAGGCGCTGTACAAAGTGCACTCGTGCAAGCGCGGGCGCGACAGCATGGAGATCGAAGGCCGCGTGCTGGAACTCATCCAGGCCTGGGGCGAGACGTTCATGAACCAGAAATTCGAGTTCCCGTACTTTATCTACACGTACCAGAAGCTTCGCAAGAAGGGTGTCAAGTTCCCCAAGTTCGACAAGACCAAGGCGCCGATGATCAACGGCGGCGCCGGCGGCTTGAGCCCGGCGGCCCAGCGGCGCGCGCGCGCGGCTGTGAGCTCGTCCACGGGGTCCATCAAATCGTCCAGTAACCTGGCCAAGCTTTCGTCCAAGGAAGTGTACCACGTCGCGGCCAACGTGCAAGAGATGTTTGAAGATATGCTCCACGAGGCCGAGCGCGAGAACGACGCGTCGGCGGCCGACAAAGGCGTGATCGTCGAGCTCGCGGCGCAGGCCCACGAACTCGTGATGCGTCTCCAGCAAGTGATCCAGAACGCCGCCGACAGCGACAGCGAGGACCTCGGCAAGTACTTGTCGATCAACGACACGCTCCACTTGGCGCTCACGCGGTACGACGATTTGAAGAACGGCAAGAAGCCCTCGGCGGGCAACAACCAGATCAAGCACACCAGCAAGAATACCAACAGCAGCAGCACGAAACAAGCCAAGGCGAGCGACGACTTTGGCGGTTGGGCGACCAGCAGCAACAACCAACAAGACGAAGACGACGACGACGGCTTTGGCGACTTTGTTCGCGCGCGTGTGGGTGGCGAGAGCAAGCCCGCGGCTGCTGAGCTGACCAACAACCAGACCGACGACGATGACGACGACCCGTTCGCGAGCTTTGTCAACCAGCGATCCGCGACCAAGCCAGCGTCGGCGGCTCCGCAGCCAGAGAAGAACCTGCTAGATCTGTGGGACGGTGCGTTTCTGAAGCATTGTGACTGCGCATTGTGCGCCGCTGGATCATGCGGTTTGCTCACCACTACTATTTGACTCTGACGTACGTAGATATGCCAACTACATCCGCCGCCGCTACTCCAGCGCAAACGGCCAACACGGCGCCACTCGCAGATCTGTGGGGTTCGAACGATCTGCTGCAGCCGTCCGGACTGGCGTCACATGTGGCGCCGCCCGCTCCGGCGTCCAAACCGCCGGCCTCGCCATTTGACGACATTTGGGGCGGTATGGTTTGAAAGCTAGGAAGCTGCCCCATTCTGTGCACCTCGTGGCTTACACAGTGTTTTGGCTGTGCAGATCTGCCGGCTCCAACAGCTAGCGCTCCAGCTGCCCCCGTGGCGCCGGCCGCACCGGCTCCTATGGCGTCAGCAGCGAATCCGTTTGATTTCTTTGACGATTTCTCGGCCAAGGCGACCATTTCTGTACCTGCAGCGGCGCCGGCACCGACGGCTGCCAAGCCCAACCCGTTCGACTTTGGCTTCCCGGCTCCGTCGTCGCAGGCGCAGACGCCGGCACCGGTGCCCCCCGTCAAGCCGGTGAATGCGCCCATGGCATCCCTTAATCCCTTCGACTTTTAGAGCGTGTCTGTACTAGGAGGAGAGGACGGAGCAGCGAAGTAAGTGACGATTCTCCCCCAATCAATCCAATGTGTATGATTGTTTTGCAATGTTTTGGACGGTTGGCGTTTTCCTCGAGTGGATGTTCCCACTTTCCTACCGCACGCGCTAACTTTGACGGAGCGGCTTTTTCCCATTGTAGCATCGCATTTGCTGAAGACATGGCTCCATTTCCTTCGCGACTCTCGATTTAGCGCAAATCGGCAGGAGCCCGTAGTGAGCTCCGAGAGACAGTTGAGCTACAGAAGGCGAGCAGGCACCATGGCGGTCGGCATGGGCAGCGCGAAGGCCGCGAGCGCCGTGCGGGCGCCGCACTCGTCGCTCCACGACATCGACGATCTGTACGAAAACAACGCCTTCCAAGACGACCAAGAGAACGAGGACCAATGCCCATCAACGGTTCGATCGTATGCGAAGAAAGCGAGCCCGACCGACCATGGCGACTTCAAGTCCAAGCCCAAGCTTCCCACTGCTTCAACACGAAGCGCCAAGCCACCCGTTACAGCTACAGCAAGCGAGAGCAAAGCCACCAAGCTCGAGTTCAGCGTCTGGGTCGCGCGGAAGGACAAGTACGAACGCGTTTCCCAGGCGCTGGCGCAGCTTAACACGGACCGCGCGTGCAGCGACGACAAGTGGCTCGACGTGGCCGTGGCGCTCGCGGCCACGGACGTACTGCTCAAGACCGGCAAGACCGACCAGTGCGACTGTGCAGGTGTGTGTCGCAACCCGGCGCACTCGGTGGCCAAGCAGCGCACGCGCTGCCAGTGTCCCGCCAAAAAATGCTCGCTCTGCAGGCGCTGTGTGGGCACCTCACCGGGCGAGATCACAGACAAGATGGCGCTGGCGCTGGCGCCATACAGGCTCTCGCCCTCGCAAAGTATACTGGAAATCGCGGAGCGGGTCGTCGCTGCTGGAGAGGGCAAGCCGCTGGAGCCCGGCGCACTCAAGGTCTCCACGGGCGTGCTGCGCATGGCGTCCACCGTGCTGAGCCAGTGCAGCGTGCTCGCCAACGACGACGGCACGCGGATCCAGCGGCCGTGCTCGTGCCCCGTGCACTCGCTGGGCGATCTCTGGGTCAAGTGGACGACCAAGCACCACACGTTTTCCCGCGTGGAGCTCAACGAAGAGGAGGCCGCCAAGTTTTCCAGCGGCACGCGGCAGTTGATGGAGTCCGACGAGGAGACCAAGACGTATTTCATGACGCTCAAGTGGCACCAGGCGGCCAAGCCGCAGAAGGGCGACACGGCCAAGATCGCGGCGCGACGCATGCTCACGCCCGACCAGAAGCGGCAGAATTCCTTTTTTCTCGCGCTCTGCAAACGCTTTTGGAAGCAGGCGCAGCTGCGTGTGGTCGAGCACTTGCAAGCCAAGATGGACAGTTTCCTTCAGACACCGCAAGACAAGCGCAGGTGTCTGCCCGAGGAGTACGAGCTCGCGGTACTCAACGCGCTGGGCGTCAAGCGCATGATGAACTGGATCGAACAGGACGAGGAAGCGATCGACGAGGCCAAGAAAGAAGAGCACAAGGAGAAAGCTGACGGCGGTGCCGTGGCCCACAACGCCTGGGTCAAGCGCAAGGACCGGCTGCGGATTCGCATGCCCGTGAGCGGAAGCGACGGAAGTGGCGGTAGTGGGATGGCCACGTCGAGCAAAAGCGCGGCCAAGCCGGGCGGGTCCTGGAAGCCGCCGCGGATGGATTTCTCCAGCGGCAAGGGCGTCGTGCGCGCGAAAAAGCACAAGCTGCCGTCGTCGACCGTCGAGATGATGAAAAGTAGCGGGCTCAAGTACGTGCACGCGATGAGCGAAGGCTTCCAAGGCCGCGGCGGCGATCTGGAGAAGAGCAAGCAGCAGCTACTCAAGAAAGGCCACGTGCTCAAGGCCAATTTCGACGGTGGCGGAGGCGGCGGCCGAGGTGGTGGGCGCAACGACGACGACGGCGACGATCCGTTCTCGAAAGACCGCTACTATTTCGAAAAGCAGAATAACCCGGCGCTCAAGAAGAAGCGCGAGGCCGGCGCGCAGCGCGCCGAGCAGAGCAAAGAGAGCTACGCCGCCTGGGTCGCCCACAAGGCGCTCAAGGACAAGGCCAGCAAGTACCTGCGCCACATCCCCAAGCCCGAGGGCGACGACGCCACCACGAGTGGCAAGGACAGCGACAATGACGACTATGTGAACGACCAGGGAGATAATGATGACCAAGTGCCGGCGCGTGTGCGGTGGCAGGAGGTGGGCAAGGCGCTGAAAGCCGTGGACCGCACGCTGCTGGACGACTGGGTCAAGTGGAGCGACGGCTTCGCGAGCGTCGCGCAATGCCGCGTGCTCTGGGAGAGCTTCGCGCCCGTGGCCTGCGACGTGCACTGCACGTCCTCGGCGATCCGGGACGTGTTCCTCAAGCTATTGCACCGCAAAGGCGTCAACTACAGGCAGGCGTTTCTCTCACATTGCGACAAAAAGCACAAAAAATTAGTGGCGATGGGCGCGGACGACGTGCCCGATGAGATGACTGACGAGGACAAGATGGACAGGTTTGCGCAGCTGGACCGGCGCGAGTTTGCGCGGCTTTTGACCGACCTCGGGATCGTTTTGCAGCCCGAGGAGACCCAGCGGCTGCTCGAGTATTTCGACGCCGACGGGAACCAGCTCGTGAGCATGAGCGAGTTCCTGGACGTGGTCGGCGACAAGCGCCGGGCGCGGTGCCACGGCGACACGGACGCGCTGCTCAAGCATGTGTGCATGTGGGAGACGGTGTGCCACGAGTGCGGCATGCTCAACGCGTTCCAGCTCGTGCTGGGCAGCACCAAGCCCGGGCAGCCTCGCATGCGCGCCGAGCTGCCAGGCCACGTCAAGCGTCGCGACCGGTTTGGCTGCTCGCCCGAATGCGACATGCGCGAGCTCAAGAAGGCGGCGCCAAAGCAGTGCGCGTTCGCTGCGTGGCGCGACGAGCTCGCGGCGCCGTCGCTTCAGAAGCTCGCGCTCTGGAGCGCGCAGCGGCGCGAGCAGCACGTGCTGCACAAGCTGGTGACAGACGGCCAGCCGCCCGACGCGCCGGCGCTGTTCCGCGACGAGGACGAGGCGCTGGACCCGACCACGTCGCTGCTGCTGCGCTGGCAGCCGCCGCCCGTGCGGGCCAATAATGGCGCCGCGTTCTACATCCTCGAGACCATCGGTGCGGAAGGCACGACTGCATTCAGGCTCAACGAGTATAGAGAGGTGACGCGCGACCCGAAGGACTACAAGGACAACGACGGCCAGCCGCGGTACCACCACGTGGTCTCCGGGCTGGCACCCAACACCAAGTACGGCTTCCGCCTGCGCGCGCTGAACGGGTTCGGCGCGGGGCCATACACATTTTCGTACTTTGTGACGGCGCCGGCCACGCCGCCGGCACCGCTCGCGTACAAAATCACGGCCAACTCGATCCAGCTGGGCTGGGAGAGCTCGAGCTACTTTTGCCGGCAGCTCAGCGAGCTGCGCCGGGTCTTTGCTGAGGCCGACGCCGACGGCAACGGCTCCATCAGCCGAGACGAGTTCATGGAGGAGATCGAGCGCCGCAAGCCAAAGCTGCTCGAGTTTCTGCAGAAGACCAACGTGCCCGCCGACGTGGCGGTCGAACGGGCAGCTACTGGCGGCAACACTGTGCCAGCGCTGAGCGTGTTTGACGCGATTGAGACCGACGACAATGAGAGCATCTCCTGGGACGAGTTTGTGCGCTTTTTCCACGGCTATCTGGACGAAAGCGCGGATCTGGACGGCTCGGTATCCTCGTCGTCGTCGTCCAAAGGGTCGACGAGATCCAAGGCTACGACAACCCGGTCTTCCACCAGCAGGAAGGCAGCGATACCGGAGCCCAAGCAGCAGGGCGGCGGCGTCTCGTCCTGTCGGTACATCCTCAAGCAGTGCACGAACGAGGCCCAGGGTGAGTACGTAGAGATCTACCGCGGCCAGAAGGCGACGTTCACGGCCCACGGGCTCGCGAGCGGCAGCACGTACCAGTTCCGAGTCCAGGCGTTCAACGACGACGGCCAGGCGAGCCTCCACAGCGCCGCCGTGGTGGTCAACACGCTGCTGCAGACCCCGCCGACGCCCACGCTGGTTGAGGCGGCGTGTACAGCGAGCAGCGTCAAGCTCAAGTGGCTACCGGCGAGTGCGCGAGCGTGCCTGTCGCACGAGGCCATGCAGGTGCGGTCCAAGCTCGCCGGCGGGCGCAAGGGCGCGTCGAACGGCGACGACGTGACGCGGATCCTCAAAGAGTGGGCCAACGAGACGAGCGTGGACGATGGCAGCGTCGACTTCCGCGCCAAGTTTGACCGCTACGACGCCGACAAGAGCGAGTTTATCGAGCTGCCCGAGTTCAAGACGCTTCTCGAAGAGCTGGGCGTGGCCGCGACTCCCGAGCGCATGGCCGCGTATATGGGCGAGTTCGACTCGAACCGCGACGGCAAGGTCTCGTTTGACGAGTTCAAGCAGTGGTGGACCAAGACCGACGTGCAGTACGTTGTCAAGCGCTCGTCGACGAATACGACCAGCGTTGACAGGGACCAGATGAGCGTGGTCTGCTATCGGGGCAAGGACACGTCGGCGCTCGTAGGCGGGCTCGAGCCCAACACCGAGTACCACTTCCGCCTGCGCACAATCTCGTCGCACTCGTCGAGCCAGCTGAGCGAGGCTGTGGTAGTCTGCACGCCGCCGCAAGTGCCTTCCTGCGCTGGGCCCATCTCGGTGCTGGCGACCGGCGCCGAGATCTGCTGGTACCCAGGGATCAACGGCGCGAGCCGGTTCATCGTCGAGTGTAAATTGGTAGAGACCTTATCATCCAACGGCGACTCGGCGCCGGGTCGCCGACCCGCGGCGTGCTCGGGCGAGTGGCTGCGAATCTACGAAGGCAGCGACACACTGGCGACGCTGAGTGATCTCGTGCCCAGCACCGTGTACCGGCTGCGTGTATTCGCGGTGAACCGCACAGGCATGCTGAGCGACCAGTCGACGGTCACGCAGCTTTGTACGCTCACCAAAGACGAAGAGAGGCGTCGCGGCGTCGCAGTGCTGCGGCCTTCGAGCGCCGCCGACCAGTTTGTGGTCGAGTGCTCGGACGAGGGCGACATTGTCAGCGGCGACACGATCCTCTTCAGCGAGCGGCTCGTGCGCAGCGAGACGGGCAAGGTCAGCGGCGAGTCGGAGCTCGTGCGAGCCGTCAGCACGACCGACAAGCTCAGCGCCGCGTCGGTGTACTCGACCAAGAGCTACTCGTCGCAGGCTGGCGGAGGTGCTGAGTCCATCGGCGAGCGCACGGTCGCAGCTCGCGTCGTGAGCGTGCGGCCGCACGAGCGCCACGGAAACGTCGTGAGCATGGTGGTGGTGTGGAGCACCGTGCAGCTGTATGACGATGTGGTGGGCACGAGCGGCCGCAAGTCCGGGGCGGCCGCGTCTACATCTTCCAGAGCCGGAGGACGCCCCACGCTGGCGACCAGC